>JANKYH010001024.1:0-34119 GCA_027475595.1 Populus davidiana x Populus alba var. pyramidalis | reverse complement strand
CTTCGATTCCCGTTTGCCGAAATTCAGTTGCCTTTGAATTTCGAGTGATCCCTCTTGAGCATGTATGCTTCTACTACTTTTTCTACATCAGTCTTCTTCCGCAAACGGGGAAACGCTTTGACTCGGTGAATTTCGCGGCATTCCGACTTCGATTCCCCATTTGCCGAAATTCAGTTGCCTTTGAATTTCGGGTGATCCCTCTCGAGCATGGATGCTTCTGCTACTTGTTCTACATCAGAATTCTTCCGCAAACGTGGAAACGCATTCAATCGGTGAATTTCGCGGCATTCCGCCTTCGATTCCCCGTTTCCTTAAATTCAGTTGCCTTTGAATTTCGGGTGACCCCTCTTGAGCATGTATGCTTCTGCTACTTGTTCTACATCAGACTTCTTCCGCAAACGGGGAAACGTTTTGACTCGGTGAATTTCGCGGCATTCCGACTTCGATTCCCCATTTGCCGAAATTGAGTTGCCTTTGAATTTCGGTTGATCCCTCTTGAGCATGTATGCTTCTGCTACTGTTCTACTCAGACTTCTTCCGCAAACGGGAAACGCTTTGACTCGGTGAATTTCGCGGCATTCCGACTTCGATTCCCCATTTGCCGAAATTCAGTTGCCTTTGAATTTCGAGTGATCCCTCTCGAGCATGGATGCTTCTGCTACTTGTTCTACATCAGAATTCTTCCGCAAACGTGGAAACGCATTCAATCAGTGAATTTCGCGGCATTCCGCCTTCGATTCCCTGTTTGCCGAAATTCAGTTGCCTTTGAATTTCGGGTGAGCCCTCTGGAGCATGTATGCTTCTGCTACTTGTTCTACATCAGACTTCTTCCACAAACGGGGAAACGCTTTGACTCGGTGAATTTCGCGGCATTCCGACTTCGATTCCCCATTTGCTGAAATTTAGCTGCCTTTGAATTTCGGTTGATCCCTCTTGAGCATGTATGCTTCTGCTACTTGTTCTACATCAGACTTCTTCCGCAAACGGGGAAACGCTTTGACTCGGTGAATTTCGCGGCATTCCGACTTCGATTCCCTATTTGCCGAAATTCAGTTGCCTTTGAATTTCGGGTGATCCCTCTCGAGCTTGGATGGTTCTGCTACTTGTTCTACATCAGAATTCTTCCGCAAACGGGGAAACGCATTCAATCGGTGAATTTCGCGGCATTCCGCCTTCGATTCCCCGTTTGCCGAAATTCAGTTGCCTTTGAATTTCGGCTGACCCCTCTTGAGCATGTATGCTTCTGCTACTTGTTCTACGTCATACTTCTTCCGCAAACGGGGAAACGCTTTCAATCGGTGAATTTCGCGGCATTCCGCCTTCGATTCCCCGTTTGCCGAAATTCAGTTGCCTTTGAATTTCGGGTGACCCCTGTTAAGCATGTATGCTTCAGCTACTTGTTCTACATCAGACTTCTTCCGCAAACGGGGAAACGCTTTGACTCGGTGAATTTCGCGGCATTCCGACTTCGATTCCCCATTTGCCGAAATTTAGTTGCCTTTGAATTTCGGGTGATCCCTCTGGAGCATGTATGCTTCTACTACTTGTTCTACATCAGACTTCTTCCGCAAACGGGGAAACGCTTTGACTCGGTGAATTTCGCGGCATTCCCACTTCGATTCCCCATTTGCCGAAATTCAGTTGCCTTTGAATTTCGGGTGACCCCTCTTGAGCATGTATGCTTCTGCTACTTGTTCTACATCAGACTTCTTCCGCAAACAGGGAAACGCTTTGACTCGGTGAATTTCGCGGCATTCCGACTTCGATTCCCCGTTTGCCGAAATTCAGTTGCCTTTGAATTTCTGGTGATCCCTCTCGAGCATGTAAGCTTCACCTACTTTTTCTAATTAGACTTCTTCCGCAAACGGGGAAACGCTTTCAATCGGTGAATTTCGCGGCATTCCGCCTTCGATTCCCCGTTTGCCGAAATTCAGTTGCCTTTGAATTTCGGCTGACCCCTCTTGAGCATGTATGCTTCTACTACTTGTTCTACATCATACTTCTTCCGCAAACGGGGAAACGCATTCAATCGGTGAATTTCGCGGCAATCCACCTTCGATTCCCCGTTTGCCGAAATTCAGTTGCCTTTGAATTTCGGGTGACACCTCTTGAGCATGTATGCTTCTACTACTTGTTCTACATCATACTTCTTCCGCAAACGGGGAAACGCTTTCAATCGGTGAATTTCGCGGCATTCCGCCTTCGATTCCCCGTTTGCCGAAATTCAGTTGCCTTTGAATTTCGGCTGACCCCTGTTAAGCATGTATGCTTCAGCTACTTGTTCTACATCAGACTTCTTCCGCAAACGGGGAAACGCTTTGACTCGGTGAATTTCGCGGCATTCCGACTTCGATTCCCCATTTGCCGAAATTTAGTTGCCTTTGAATTTCGGGTGATCCCTCTTGAGCATGTATGCTTCTACTACTTGTTCTACATCAGACTTCTTCCGCAAACGGGGAAACGCTTTGACTCGGTGAATTTCGCGGCATTCCCACTTCGATTCCCATTTGCCGAAATTCAGTTGCCTTTGAATTTCGGGTGACCCCTCTTGAGCATGTATGCTTCTGCTACTTGTTCTACATCAGACTTCTTCCGCAAACAGGGAAACGCTTTGACTCGGTGAATTTCGCGGCATTCCGACTTCGATTCCTTGTTTGCCGAAATTCAGTTGCCTTTGAATTCTGTGATCCCTCTCGAGCATGTAAGCTTCTCCTACTTTCTAATTAGACTTCTTCCGCAAACGGGGAAACGCTTTCAATCGGTGAATTTCGCGGCATTCCGACTTTGATTCCCCGTTTGCAGAAATTCAGTTGCCTTGAATTTCTGGGTGATCCCTCGTATGATGCGCTGTTTGCTTTCTGCTATTTGTTCTACATCAGATTTCTTCCGCAAACGGGGAAACGCTTTGCCTCGGTATATTTTCGCGGAAATCCACCTTCGATTCCCCGTTTGCCGAAATTCAGTTGCCTTTGAATTTCGGGTGATCCCTCTTGAGCATGTATGCTTCTACTACTTTTTCTACATCAGACTTCTTCCGCAAACGGGGAAACGCTTTGACTCGGTGAATTTCGCGGCATTCCAACTTCAATTCCCCGTTTGCCGAAATTCAGTTGCCTTTGAATTTCGGGTGATCCCTCTCGAGCATGTAAGCTTCTCCTACTTTTTCTAAATCAGACTTCTTCCGCAAACGGGGAAACGCTTTCAATCGGTGAATTTCGCGGCATTCCGACTTCGATTCCCCATTTGCCGAAATTCAGTTGCCTTTGAATTTGGGCTGACCCCTCTTGAGCATGTATGCTTCTGCTACTTGTTCTACATCATACTTCTTCCGCAAACGGGGAAACGCTTTCAATCGGTGAATTTCGCGGCATTCCGCCTTCGATTCCCTGTTTGCCGAAATTCAGTTGCCTTTGAATTTCGGGTGATCCCTCTCGAGCATGGATGCTTCTGCTACTTGTTCTACATCATACTTCTTCCGCAAACGGGGAAACGCTTTCAATCGGTGAATTTCGCGGCATTCCGCCTTCGATTCCCCGTTTGCCGAAATTCAGTTGCCTTTGAATTTCGGGTGACCCCTCTTGAGCATGTATGCTTCTGCTACTTGTTCTACATCAGACTTCTTCCGCAAACGGGGAAACGCTTTCAATCGGTGAATTTCGCGGCATTCCGACTTCGATTCCCCATTTGCCGAAATTTAGTTGCCTTTGAATTTCGGGTGATCCCTCTTGAGCATGTATGCTTCTGCTACTTGTTCTACATCAGACTTCTTCCGCAAACGGGGAAACGCTTTGACTCGGTGAATTTCGCGGCATTCCGACTTCGATTCCCTATTTGCCAAAATTCAGTTGCCTTTGAATTTCGGGTGATCCCTCTCGAGCATGGATGGTTCTGCTACTTGTTCTACATCAGAATTCTTCCGCAAACGGGGAAACGCATTCAATCGGTGAATTTCGCGGCATTCCGCCTTCGATTCCCCGTTTGCCGAAATTCAGTTGCCTTTGAATTTCGGCTGACCCCTCTTGAGCATGTATGCTTCTGCTACTTGTTCTACATCATACTTCTTCCGCAAACGGGGAAACGCTTTCAATCGGTGAATTTCGCGGCAATCCACCTTCGATTCCCCGTTTGCCGAAATTCAGTTGCCTTTGAATTTCGGTTGACCCCTCTTGAGCATGTATGCTTCTGCTACTTGTTCTACATCATACTTCTTCCGCAAACGGGGAAACGCTTTCAATCGGTGAATTTCGCGGCATTCCGCCTTCGATTCCCCGTTTGCCGAAATTCAGTTGCCTTTGAATTTCGGGTGACCCCTGTTGAGCATGTATGCTTCAGCTACTTGTTCTACATCAGACTTCTTCCGCAAACGGGGAAACGCTTTGACTCGGTGAATTTCGCCGTATTCCGACTTCGATTCCCCATTTGCCGAAATTGAGTTGCCTTTGAATTTCGGGTGATCCGTCTTGAGCATGTATGCTTCTGCTACTTGTTCTACATCAGACTTCTTCCGCAAACGGGGAAACGCTTTGACTCGGTGAATTTCGCGGCATTCCGACTTCGATTCCCTGTTTGCCGAAATTCAGTTGCCTTTGAATTTCTGGTGATCCCTCTCGAGCATGTAAGCTTCACCTACTTTTTCTAATCAGACTTCTTCCGCAAACGGGGAAACGCTTTCAATCGGTGAATTTCGCGGCAATCCACCTTTGATTCCCTGTTTGCCGAAATTCAGTTGCCTTTGAATTTCGGCTGACCCCTCTTGAGCATGTATGCTTCTGCTACTTGTTCTACATCAGACTTCTTCCACAAACGATGAAACGCTTTGACTCGGTGAATTTCGCGGCATTCCGACTTCGATTCCCCTTTTACCGAAATTGAGTTGCCTTTGAATTTCGGGTGATCCCTCTCGAGCATGGATGCTTCTGCTACTTGTTCTACATCAGAATTCTTCCGCAAACGGGGAAACGCATTCAATCGGTGAATTTCGCGGCATTCCGCCTTCGATTCCCCGTTTGCCGAAATTCAGTTGCCTTTGAATTTGGGCAGACCCCTCTTGAGCATCTATGCTTCTGCTACTTGTTCTACATCATACTTCTTCCGGAAACGGGGAAACGCTTTGACTCGGTGAATTTCGCGGCATTCCGACTTCGATTCCCCCTTTTGCCGAAATTTAGCTGCCTTTGAATTTCGGTTGATCCCTCTTGAGCATGGATGCTTCTGCTACTTGTTCTACATCATACTTCTTCTGCAAATGGGGAAACGCTTTCAATCGGTGAATTTCGCGGCATTCCGCCTTCGATTCCCCGTTTGCCGAAATTCAGTTGCCTTTGAATTTCGGGTGACCCTCTTGAGCATGTATGCTTCTGCTACTTGTTCTACATCAGACTTCTTCCGCAAACGGGGAAACGCTTTGACTCGGTGAATTTCGCGGCATTCCGACTTCGATTCCCCATTTGCCGAAATTTAGTTGCCTTTGAATTTCGGGTGATCCCTCTTGAGCATGTATGCTTCTACTACTTGTTCTACATCAGACTTCTTCCGCAAACGGGGAAACGCTTTGACTCGATGGATTTCGCGGCATTCCCACTTCGATTCCCCATTTGCCGAAATTCAGTTGCCTTTGAATTTCGGGTGACCCCTCTTGAGCATGTATGCTTCTGCTACTTGTTCTACATCATACTTCTTCCGCAAACGGGGAAACGCTTTCAATCGGTGAATTTCGCGGCAATCCACCTTCGATTCCCCGTTTGCCGAAATTCAGTTGCCTTTGAATTTCGGGTGATCCCTCTTGAGCATGGATGCTTCTGCTACTTGTTCTACATCAGACTTCTTCCGCAAACGGGGAAACGCTTTGGCTCGGTGAATTTTGCGACATTCCGAATTCGATTCCCCGTTTGCCGAAATTCCGTTGGCTTTGAATTTCGGCTGACCCCTCTTGAGCATGTATGCTTCAGCTACTTGTTCTACATCAGACTTCTTCCGCAAACGGGGAAACGCTTTGACTCGGTGAATTTCGCGGCATTCCGACTTCGATTCCCATTTGCCGAAATTTAGTTGCCTTTGAATTTCGGGTGATCCCTCTTGAGCATGTATGCTTCTACTACTTGTTCTACATCAGACTTCTTCCGCAAACGGGGAAACGCTTTGACTCGATGAATTTCGCGGCATTCCGACTTCGATTCCCCATTTGCCGAAATTCAGTTGCCTTTGAATTTCGGGTGACCCCTCTTGAGCATGTATGCTTTTGCTACTTGTTCTACATCAGACTTCTTCCGCAAACGGGGAAACGCTTTGACTCGGTGAATTTCGCGGCATTCCGACTTCGATTCCCCGTTTGCCGAAATTCAGTTGCCTTTGAATTTCTGGTGATCCCTCTCGAGCATGTAAGCTTCTCCTACTTGTTCTACATCAGACTTCTTCCGCAAACGGGGAAACGCTTTGACTCGATGAATTTCGCGGCATTCCCACTTCGATTCCCCATTTGCCGAAATTCAGTTGCCTTTGAATTTCGGGTGACCCCTCTTGAGCATGTATGCTTCTGCTACTTGTTCTACATCAGACTTCTTCCGCAAACGGGGAAACGCTTTGACTCGGTGAATTTCGCGGCATTCCGACTTCGATTCCCCGTTTGCCGAAATTCAGTTGCCTTTGAATTTCTGGTGATCCCTCTCGAGCATGTAAGCTTCTCCTACTTTTTCTAAATCAGACTTCTTCCGCAAACGGGGAAACGCTTTCAATCGGTGAATTTCGCGGCATTCCGACTTCGATTCCCCGTTTGCTGAAATTCAGTTGCCTTTGAATTTCGGGTGATCCCTCTCGAGCATGGATGCTTCTGCTACTTGTTCTACATCAGAATTCTTCCGCAAACGTGGAAACGCATTCAATCGGTGAATTTCGCGGCATTCCGCCTTCGATTCCCCGTTTGCTGAAATTCAGTTGCCTTTGAATTTTGGCTGACCCCTCTTGAGCATGTATGCTTCTGCTACTTGTTCTACATCATACTTCTTCCGCAAACGGGGAAACGCTTTCAATCGGTGAATTTCGGGTCAATCCGACTTCGATTCCCGGTTTGCCGAAATTCAGTTGCCTTTGAATTTCGGGTGACCCCTCTTGAGCATGTATGCTTCTGCTACTTGTTCTACATCAGACTTCTTCCGCAAATGGGGAAACGCTTTGACTCGGTGAATTTCGCGGCATTCCGACTTCGATTCCCCATTTGCCGAAATTTAGTTGCCTTTGAATTTCGGGTGATCCCTCTTGAGCATGTATGCTTCTGCTACTTGTTCTACATCAGACTTCTTCCGCAAACGGGGAAACGCTTTGACTCGGTGAATTTCGCGGCATTCCGACTTCGATTCCCCATTTGCCGAAATTCAGTTGCCTTTGAATTTCGGGTGATCCCTCTCGAGCATGGATGCTTCTGCTACTTGTTCTACATCAGAATTCTTCCGCAAACGGGGAAACGCATTCAATCGGTGAATTTCGCGGCATTCCGCCTTCGATTCCCCGTTTGCCGAAATTCAGTTGCCTTTGAATTTCGGCTGACCCCTCTTGAGCATGTATGCTTCTGCTACTTGTTCTACATCATACTTCTTCCGCAAACGGGGAAACGCTTTCAATCGGTGAATTTCGCGGCAATCCACCTTCGATTCCCCGTTTGCCGAAATTCAGTTGCCTTTGAATTTCGGGTGATCCCTCTTGAGCATGTATGCTTCTGCTACTTGTTCTACATCAGACTTCTTCCGCAAACGGGGAAACGCTTTGGCTCGGTGAATTTTGCGACATTCCGAATTCGATTCCCCGTTTGCCGAAATTCCGTTGGCTTTGAATTTCTGGTGCTCCCTCTCGAGCATGTATGCTTGTAAACCCCCGTAAATAAAAATAAATAATAAGAACAATAATAATAAAAAGAAAGAATAAAAAAAAACAACACATAGGATTGAAGTAATGACGTTTCGATGAGTAATGGATATTCGGTATGAAAGAAATGAATAAATAGTACGAATGACAATAAATGTGTCATGTGAGAGAGAGAATGATCTCCATAAACAAATTTAAAGATATTGTTGAAGTCGAAAAGAGAGTCATGATTTTTAGTTTAAAACTTGTAACGTTGGTGAAACTAGTGATGAGGTTTCAATGGATGAAAGAATAAGAAAACAAAATAATAATAATAGAAGATATGTAAACCCGGTCAAAACCCGTATTTTGACAAATTAATGATAAATGTGGTAATATTGAATTTATTGAGTATAAATTAAGGGGAAATGTCATGAGGATCTAAGTAAATAAATTAATGCATGAAATTCAGATTTTTGTGTAAAAGACACTAATTGTCTAGTTTTACGATATCGATGATATATCTCAATCCGACCGTTGGATCGGGTTGAAATTTTGTAAGGAATCTCCAGACATATTGCTTTATATTAGGTTCAAATTTCGTGTTAATCGGAGTTGAAAAAGATTTACGAAGAGTACTGAAAATCGGGTAAATGAAAGAAGATGACACAAGGGATATTTTTGTAATTTTATCAAAACAAATACTCTCCTCTCCTCTCTTTAAAACCAGAACACGTCCTCCTCTGCAAATCAAAAAGGAAACAGGAGGGAGACCATTTGTTTTGTCCCATTTTCTTCATTTTCTCTTCATCTCTTCAAACTAAATCAAAAGGGAGTGTTCCTAGGAGGATCCTATCCAAGAAAACAAATTAAATAAAAACTTAGAGAGTTATAGAGCTTGAGAGAAACAAAGAGAAGAAGCTGGAAATTGGAAGAGGAGGACATGATTTTTGTAAATTTTTGCAAGAATTCATTGAAATAAGTTAAAGTAGCAAAGGTAAGCAATATACCTTTAGTAATTTCGTTTTTCTCTCTTGTTCTTGCATGAGGAGAAGAAAACCCCAAGTTTAAAATTCTAGGGTTCATATAAATATTTTGGGGGAGTAATTGTTCATGTGAATTTCGAGATTAATTGCATGAAAATGACTTGATTTGCTGAAAAATAGAAAGAATCAATTGATTTGAAACTATGGGTTTTGGGATTGCAACAGGGCAGGCACTTCGGCAGCTATAGTTTGACGTTCCACCGTTGGATTAGATTGATTTTTGGATATGTTATTATGATCAATGTCACCTACATTCTGACCGGAGGGATTGTAAATATCAGACTTCGTTTGAGGGCTGTCACCGGAGGAATATTTCTGGAAAATCACACTTCAAGACAGCCTTGTTCGTCAGCTGTTATATCATCATTTCACCGTTGGATTGGTCTGGATTTTGGATATGTTGTTCATCCAGATGTTATATAAATTCTGAACGGTTTAGATCGGAAAAGAACACTCCTACAAGAAATTGTACTTCCTAAACATCAGGTCTCCAAATTTCAGGTCAGTCCGTTATTGTTCTGATATCAGGAGTTTTAACCGTTGGATGTATGTGAATTTTGGATATGTTATTATGCTCAATGTCACCTACATTCCGACCGGAGCGATTGTAAATATCAGACTTTTGTTGAGGTCTGTCACCGGAGGAACAGTTCTGGAAAATCACCCTTCAAGACAGCCTTGTTCGTCAGCCGTTATGTACTTCCTGAACAGCAGGTCTCTAAATTTCAGGTCAGTCCGGTATTGTTCTGATATCGGGAGTTTTAACCGTTGGATGTATGTTAATTTTGGATATGTTATTCTAATGACGATGATGTATAATTCCACCGTTTGGATGTATTGAACTCTAAATTTAAATAATGATGTTTTAAGTTTGGTTTGAGAAATATTGAATGAGAATATGAGGGTTAGCATAAAAAAAATATGTTTTGGGACTAAGGATAATGGTAATGGTTTAATGATGATGGTTGTGTTTGTGTTCTGTTTGAGTCATGTTTGATGTGTTGATAAGTGATGGTATAGTTAAATTCTATAAAGAATACTGATTGACTAATATTTTGGTTGTGTTAGAATGGAAAATCATGTTATAAGTTGAATTATGATATGAGGAATCATTTTGAGTGTGCTTTTGGAAAAAAATGGCATGTGTAGTCATTGATAAAATTTAAGTTAAATTACATTGTTTGGTGATAGATTAAATGTCTTGGGACAAAAGAAAATCGGTGACGAAAAGTCATGCGCTTTGGACATTGAAGATCATTGATGAAGAATTGAATTAAATGGTTGTTTAATTTAAATGACAAGTACAAAAATAAAATACATTCATGGAAATTGTTTACGGAAGTATTTGATTTTGTGAATTTATGAATATTATGAATAAATCGGGAAGATTCAATAATGATTCAGGATGTTATATTAAAAATATAGGAGAAGCATTCACTCGACTTCTCAGGAGCTCGTATAGTAGGAGCTTTGCAGGAGGGACACAACAACAACAAGGAAGAGCGAGTTGAGCTTCTACAGCTGGTAGGTGTTCTATACCTACACTTTTTACGTAGCGTTAATTTATGCACTTATTAAATTCTTGGTCTTTGCGTCTATGGATGAAACCACAAAGAGAGAGGATAAAGTGAAATAAACGAGAAACTAAAAATGGATTTGAGTACTTGACTGGGTTAAGAATATGAATTACACTAATAGACTTCATTGATGATCATTCCTCGAACTTGATTAGCTGGTCCCGAATGCGGAGGCTAATGATGTTAGTAAGATTTGCTAACATCGGGCTTAAATGTTGACAAATGGTTGATTAGCTTCGGCTAATGGCATCCGAATGGATGACCGGGATGAAGGACTAATTAGCTTCGGCTAATGGCATTCGAATGGATAGCCAGGACAAATGAATGATTAGCTTCGACTAATGGCATCCGAATGGATGGCCGGGACAACTGAATGATTAGCTTCGGCTAATGGCATCCGAATGGATGGCCGGGACAACGAATGATTAGCTTCGGCTAATGACATCCGGATGGATGGGCGGGACAAATGAATGATTAGCTTTGGCTAATGGCATCCGAAGTGGATGACCGGGGTGAGTGAAAGGTTAATGATATTGACCGGTGCTGTGAATATCGGCAATCACACGAAACTTGATTAGCCGGTCCCGGATGCAAATCATCCCTGAAAACAAGGGATACTGAACTTGATTAACTATTCGGGTGAGAATAGTTAATGATATTGACCGGTGTTGTCAATATCGGCAATCACACGAAACTTGATTAGCCGGTCCCGAATGCGGAGGCTAATGATGTTAGTAAGGTTTACTAACATCGGCATAATCATCCCTGAAAACGAGGGATACTGAACTTGATTAACTATTCAGGTGAGAATAGTTAATGATACTGACCGATGCTGTCAATATCGGAAATCACACGAAACTTGATTAGCCGGTCCCGAATGCAGAGGCTAATGATGTTAGTAAGGTTTACTAACATCGGCATAATTATCCCTGAAAACGAGGGATACTGAACTTGATTAACTATTCAGGTGAGAATAGTTAATGATATTGACCAGTGCTGTCCATATCGGCAATCACACGAAACTTGACTAGTTATTCCTGAAGTGAAAGCTAATGATGTCAAGAATCTTGACATCAACATTTCCGAAAATATTCCAAGATATTATGGAAAGAAAAATCTGATTGGCTATTTCATGTTAGAAATAGTCGATAACATCAATCAATGGTATTAATTTTGACGTTTCTAATGAACTTGATTAGCCGATCCTAATATGAGAGACTAATAACACTAATGAAAATTATTAGTATCGGCATTCCCTTCCAAGTTTTAGGGGAGAGGTAATAATTAAAAATATTAATGAAATAGGGATTGACATCTTGATAGGATTATTCATTCGCCCTTGAAGAGGCGGATATTGATTGGAAATTATGGAATAAGATGGGCGGAGGAACTAGTTACCCGGTGATGGGCTAGTGGCATTAGTTTTGTTTTCTAATGACCGAAATATACAACTTGAATTAAACTTACTTGTGTGGTGTTAATAGTGTCAGGATGACTGACTTGTTAGATTATAAATGGAATGTTGGATGATACCTAATTGTTAAACAAAAATGGTAATTTATGTTTATATCATGGATTATTGGAGAAAAAAAAAAGAAACTAATGAGGATCTAATTCTTGTGAAGGATGGAGGCAAATATCGTATCGCTTGGGACGTGAGAGCAGAAGTTCATTAACCATGGTAGATGTTATACACTTAAAGAATGCAATGATATATATATGTGATGTATTTTGAATTGATTGGAAAGAATTGTAATTGATATAATTTGAGAATCATGTCCTGCGCACAGGGAGGATGTCAAAGAAATTATGACCAATAATGTAAATATGTTGTATTAAGGTTTCATGTTGTTACTGGCATGATAAGAATTTAGTGATAATTATAATAGTGTAATAAAATGCCAATAATAGTCATATTATTCAAAGATGGATCGGATGTGAATATTGTGAAAATGATGGCAGGTTCCATGATAATGAGAGATTTTACTGAAAATCTAAAGAAACATGGAATGTGTTGAAATGGGCACAAGAAATATGTAAGTGGAATATATTTATAAACTAAAATTGGACCGAAATAATGATGAGTTTGACAACTTATATGGAAAGCCATAATAGGTATAATAGATGTTGGGATTGAAATTGATATATAAAGAGATAGAGTAAGAGGGAGAGAAATCACATGGTAGATATTATAATGAATTAAATACGCTCATGAGGTGAAACAAGACACAAAATGAAAATGTTGAATTATTATAATGAATTAAATGCGCTCATGAGGTGAAACAAGACACGAAATGAAAATGTTGAATGATTCGAGGAAGGATGGATAGAAATGTAATAATGGAAGGATAAATGCGAATTTCAAGGAACTATGATTGCATATCGTTGAATATATGTTTAACTTCGTGCATGTATTGTGTGATTTCCTTTTTGCTATATTTATTATATACATTATGAAATTGCAGGTTCTTCAGATTCATACCAGGAGTAGCGTTTCAGGTCCTCTAGTTTCCTTTTGCATGATTGAATAAGAAGATGAACATTAATGTATTTTGTCATTAAGGAACTAAATGACTTAATATGTAATAGTACTTTTTTTACATTAAGTGTCGGGACATAAAAATGTATTATTCTGTATTTGTAATTCTTAGTTTGCTTACTTGCAATTATTATGAATTACGTGTGTTAATGGGAAAGAAATGAGCATGCGAAATGTGAGGCATGTACCGTGAATGATGTGTTGTTGAGGTTCTACATGATTATGATGTGATTGAGAAATAAGTATAATTGTACAAGATGATTGTCGATAACTTGGGACCTCCAGATATAAAGGAAACTCTGCCAAAATTTCAGTGGAAATTTCGGCAAGTCTCCGATAAGTTCGGTGGATAAAAAAAAAAAACCCATTTTTTAAAAGTTAATGCTCAAAGTTCTTTTATGAATGTACGAAATTACAGGGCGTTACAGTTGGTATCAGAGCTCCTGGATAATATTCAGTTGACCATGATATGATAAATAAGGAGAGGTAAAATATTTTCTGGTATCAGATATGTGTTAAAATAAGAACGAATGATGAACGAAAAAGAAAAGAAAAGAAAGGGGGTTTCTAGAAATACATGAAGAACATAACGAGTTGATAGAGTTGAGTATGAATGCTCGAACCACAGTTTAAGTATTGCATGTGAATGGAAGGAAGTTAAAGTTTCTATAGGATGGAAAATTGTTTGACATACAATGCCTAGTGAAATTATGATTTTAGAAGGCGTAAGGTGTATCCTTCATTGAGTCTATGATGATAGGTAAAATAATATTATAATGTAGGGTAATGAGGGTGCTAAAATTATTTTTGGTTAAACGTCACATGAAGTACCATGTCGAATAGTAGTCTTCTAACCAACAAGGTTTGAAATAAATAAAGGTTATGCCAAAAAAAGAAAAAGAAAAAAAAAAGAGATGTTATGTGTAGAGCAGAGGATGATACAACTTATGTGAAGTGATTAATGAGGGTGATAGAGTAAGCTTAGAAGTTAAGTGATGATGGTGGTTTATAATTGTTGTTATAAATGAAACTATGAATACTATGGTAGAATGAGTGTGAGGGAGGAGGGGCTTAGATGGATTTGATTTATAATTATATAACTCTAAGGAACCAGTGATGGTTATCATGGTTAGAAATCCTAAGAATGAGAACTATGGTAAAGGCCCTAAAGAGAGAGATGAGGTGGATTGTTTTGATAAGTTCACGGACAAATGAAGGGTATGTTGTATATAGCATAATGATGTGTGAGTAAAGGCTATAATAACATTATTATAGTGTAATAATGGTGGCTGAATTATGATGATATAATTGTATGTAGAAGGTAGTAGTTTCAATGTTGGGACTATACATAAATGGTTATTGTCGTAGACAACATGTAATGGTATGATCTTAGTTAGTTCCTTATGATGTAAAAGTGGAACTGTAAGGGTTGAAAACATAAGAACTCATACTCTAAGATCAGAGTCAGTGGATGCTTATGGATATCCAAATCGGATACACAAGAAACATGGCTGAAAGAAAATAGTAAGGATGAGATAAGCATTTAACAAGTTAAATTTGATGTCAAGCTTAAACTGGAACCTAAATTTTGAGGACAAAATTTCTTAAGGAGGGGAGAATGTAAACCCCCGTAAATAAAAATAAATAATAAGAACAATAATAATAAAAAGAAAGAATAAAAAAAAAACAACACATAGGATTGAAGTAATGACGTTTCGATGAGTAATGGATATTCGGTATGAAAGAAATGAATAAATAGTACGAATGACAATAAATGTGTCATGTGAGAGAGAGAATGATCTCCATAAACAAATTTAAAGATATTGTTGAAGTCGAAAAGAGAGTCATGATTTTTAGTTTAAAACTTGTAACGTTGGTGAAACTAGTGATGAGGTTTCAATGGATGAAAGAATAAGAAAACAAAAATAATAATAATAGAAGATATGTAAACCCCGGTCAAAACCCGTATTTTGACAAATTAATGATAAATGTGGTAATATTGAATTTATTGAGTATAAATTAAGGGGAAATGTCATGAGGATCTAAGTAAATAAATTAATGCATGAAATTCAGATTTTTGTGTAAAAGACACTAATTGTCTAGTTTTACGATATCGATGATATATCTCAATCCGACCGTTGGATCGGGTTGAAATTTTGTAAGGAATCTCCAGACATATTGCTTTATATTAGGTTCAAATTTCGTGTTAATCGGAGTTGAAAAGATTTACGAAGAGTACTGAAAATCGGGTAAATGAAAGAAGATGACACAAGGGATATTTTTGTAATTTTATCAAAACAAATACTCTCCTCTCCTCTCTTTAAAACCAGAACACGTCCTCCTCTGCAAATCAAAAGGAAACAGGAGGGAGACCATTTGTTTTGTCCCATTTTCTTCATTTTCTCTTCATCTCTTCAAACTAAATCAAAAGGGAGTGTTCCTAGGAGGATCCTATCCAAGAAAACAAATTAAATAACAACTTAGAGAGTTATAGAGCTTGAGAGAAACAAAGAGAAGAAGCTGGAAATTGGAAGAGGAGGACATGATTTTTGTAAATTTTTGCAAGAATTCATTGAAATAAGTTAAAGTAGCAAAGGTAAGCAATATACCTTTAGTAATTTCGTTTTTCTCTCTTGTTCTTGCATGAGGAGAAGAAAACCCCCAAGTTTAAAATTCTAGGGTTCATATAAATATTTTGGGGGAGTAATTGTTCATGTGAATTTCGAGATTAATTGCATGAAAATGACTTGATTTGCTGAAAAATAGAAAGAATCAATTGATTTGAAACTATGGGTTTTGGGATTGCAACAGGGCAGGCACTTCGGCAGCTATAGTTTGACGTTCCACCGTTGGATTAGATTGATTTTTGGATATGTTATTATGATCAATGTCACCTACATTCTGACCGGAGGGATTGTAAATATCAGACTTCGTTTGAGGGCTGTCACCGGAGGAATATTTCTGGAAAATCACACTTCAAGACAGCCTTGTTCGTCAGCTGTTATATCATCATTTCACCGTTGGATTGGTCTGGATTTTGGATATGTTGTTCATCCAGATGTTATATAAATTCTGAACGGTTTAGATCGGAAAAGAACACTCCTACAAGAAATTGTACTTCCTAAACATCAGGTCTCCAAATTTCAGGTCAGTCCGTTATTGTTCTGATATCAGGAGTTTTAACCGTTGGATGTATGTGAATTTTGGATATGTTATTATGCTCAATGTCACCTACATTCCGACCGGAGCGATTGTAAATATCAGACTTTTGTTGAGGTCTGTCACCGGAGGAACAGTTCTGGAAAATCACCCTTCAAGACAGCCTTGTTCGTCAGCCGTTATGTACTTCCTGAACAGCAGGTCTCTAAATTTCAGGTCAGTCCGGTATTGTTCTGATATCGGGAGTTTTAACCGTTGGATGTATGTTAATTTTGGATATGTTATTCTAATGACGATGATGTATAATTCCACCGTTTGGATGTATTGAACTCTAAATTTAAATAATGATGTTTTAAGTTTGGTTTGAGAAATATTGAATGAGAATATGAGGGTTAGCATAAAAAAAATATGTTTTGGGACTAAGGATAATGGTAATGGTTTAATGATGATGGTTGTGTTTGTGTTCTGTTTGAGTCATGTTTGATGTGTTGATAAGTGATGGTATAGTTAAATTCTATAAAGAATACTGATTGACTAATATTTTGGTTGTGTTAGAATGGAAAATCATGTTATAAGTTGAATTATGATATGAGGAATCATTTTGAGTGTGCTTTTGGAAAAAAATGGCATGTGTAGTCATTGATAAAATTTAAGTTAAATTACATTGTTTGGTGATAGATTAAATGTCTTGGGACAAAAGAAAATCGGTGACGAAAAGTCATGCGCTTTGGACATTGAAGATCATTGATGAAGAATTGAATTAAATGGTTGTTTAATTTAAATGACAAGTACAAAAATAAAATACATTCATGGAAATTGTTTACGGAAGTATTTGATTTTGTGAATTTATGAATATTATGAATAAATCGGGAAGATTCAATAATGATTCAGGATGTTATATTAAAATATAGGAGAAGCATTCACTCGACTTCTCAGGAGCTCGTATAGTAGGAGCTTTGCAGGAGGGACACAACAACAACAAGGAAGAGCGAGTTGAGCTTCTACAGCTGGTAGGTGTTCTATACCTACACTTTTTACGTAGCGTTAATTTATGCACTTATTAAATTCTTGGTCTTTGCGTCTATGGATGAAACCACAAAGAGAGAGGATAAAGTGAAATAAACGAGAAACTAAAAATGGATTTGAGTACTTGACTGGGTTAAGAATATGAATTACACTAATAGACTTCATTGATGATCATTCCTCGAACTTGATTAGCTGGTCCCGAATGCGGAGGCTAATGATGTTAGTAAGATTTGCTAACATCGGGCTTAAATGTTGACAAATGGTTGATTAGCTTCGGCTAATGGCATCCGAATGGATGACCGGGATGAAGGACTAATTAGCTTCGGCTAATGGCATTCGAATGGATAGCCAGGACAAATGAATGATTAGCTTCGACTAATGGCATCCGAATGGATGGCCGGGACAACTGAATGATTAGCTTCGGCTAATGGCATCCGAATGGATGGCCGGGACAACGAATGATTAGCTTCGGCTAATGACATCCGGATGGATGGGCGGGACAAATGAATGATTAGCTTTGGCTAATGGCATCCGAAGTGGATGACCGGGGTGAGTGAAAGGTTAATGATATTGACCGGTGCTGTGAATATCGGCAATCACACGAAACTTGATTAGCCGGTCCCGGATGCAAATCATCCCTGAAAACAAGGGATACTGAACTTGATTAACTATTCGGGTGAGAATAGTTAATGATATTGACCGGTGTTGTCAATATCGGCAATCACACGAAACTTGATTAGCCGGTCCCGAATGCGGAGGCTAATGATGTTAGTAAGGTTTACTAACATCGGCATAATCATCCCTGAAAACGAGGGATACTGAACTTGATTAACTATTCAGGTGAGAATAGTTAATGATACTGACCGATGCTGTCAATATCGGAAATCACACGAAACTTGATTAGCCGGTCCCGAATGCAGAGGCTAATGATGTTAGTAAGGTTTACTAACATCGGCATAATTATCCCTGAAAACGAGGGATACTGAACTTGATTAACTATTCAGGTGAGAATAGTTAATGATATTGACCAGTGCTGTCCATATCGGCAATCACACGAAACTTGACTAGTTATTCCTGAAGTGAAAGCTAATGATGTCAAGAATCTTGACATCAACATTTCCGAAAATATTCCAAGATATTATGGAAAGAAAAATCTGATTGGCTATTTCATGTTAGAAATAGTCGATAACATCAATCAATGGTATTAATTTTGACGTTTCTAATGAACTTGATTAGCCGATCCTAATATGAGAGACTAATAACACTAATGAAAATTTATTAGTATCGGCATTCCCTTCCAAGTTTTAGGGGAGAGGTAATAATTAAAAATATTAATGAAATAGGGATTGACATCTTGATAGGATTATTCATTCGCCCTTGAAGAGGCGGATATTGATTGGAAATTATGGAATAAGATGGGCGGAGGAACTAGTTACCCGGTGATGGGCTAGTGGCATTAGTTTTGTTTTCTAATGACCGAAATATACAACTTGAATTAAACTTACTTGTGTGGTGTTAATAGTGTCAGGATGACTGACTTGTTAGATTATAAATGGAATGTTGGATGATACCTAATTGTTAAACAAAAATGGTAATTTATGTTTATATCATGGATTATTGGAGAAAAAAAAAG
This sequence comes from Populus davidiana x Populus alba var. pyramidalis, assembly GCA_027475595.1. Lineage (NCBI taxonomy): Eukaryota > Viridiplantae > Streptophyta > Magnoliopsida > Malpighiales > Salicaceae > Populus > Populus davidiana x Populus alba var. pyramidalis. Next base: position 15,306 of record JANKYH010001024.1, on the reverse strand, counting down.
AAACTAATGAGGATCTAATTCTTGTGAAGGATGGAGGCAAATATCGTATCGCTTGGGACGTGAGAGCAGAAGTTCATTAACCATGGTAGATGTTATACACTTAAAGAATGCAATGATATATATGTGATGTATTTTGAATTGATTGGAAAGAATTGTAATTGATATAATTTGAGAATCATGTCCTGCGCACAGGGAGGATGTCAAAGAAATTATGACCAATAATGTAAATATGTTGTATTAAGGTTTCATGTTGTTACTGGCATGATAAGAATTTAGTGATAATTATAATAGTGTAATAAAATGCCAATAATAGTCATATTATTCAAAGATGGATCGGATGTGAATATTGTGAAAATGATGGCAGGTTCCATGATAATGAGAGATTTTACTGAAAATCTAAAGAAACATGGAATGTGTTGAAATGGGCACAAGAAATATGTAAGTGGAATATATTTATAAACTAAAATTGGACCGAAATAATGATGAGTTTGACAACTTATATGGAAAGCCATAATAGGTATAATAGATGTTGGGATTGAAATTGATATATAAAGAGATAGAGTAAGAGGGAGAGAAATCACATGGTAGATATTATAATGAATTAAATACGCTCATGAGGTGAAACAAGACACAAAATGAAAATGTTGAATTATTATAATGAATTAAATGCGCTCATGAGGTGAAACAAGACACGAAATGAAAATGTTGAATGATTCGAGGAAGGATGGATAGAAATGTAATAATGGAAGGATAAATGCGAATTTCAAGGAACTATGATTGCATATCGTTGAATATATGTTTAACTTCGTGCATGTATTGTGTGATTTTCCTTTTTGCTATATTTATTATATACATTATGAAATTGCAGGTTCTTCAGATTCATACCAGGAGTAGCGTTTCAGGTCCTCTAGTTTCCTTTTGCATGATTGAATAAGAAGATGAACATTAATGTATTTTGTCATTAAGGAACTAAATGACTTAATATGTAATAGTACTTTTTTTTACATTAAGTGTCGGGACATAAAAATGTATTATTCTGTATTTGTAATTCTTAGTTTGCTTACTTGCAATTATTATGAATTACGTGTGTTAATGGGAAAGAAATGAGCATGCGAAATGTGAGGCATGTACCGTGAATGATGTGTTGTTGAGGTTCTACATGATTATGATGTGATTGAGAAATAAGTATAATTGTACAAGATGATTGTCGATAACTTGGGACCTCCAGATATAAAGGAAACTCTGCCAAAATTTCAGTGGAAATTTCGGCAAGTCTCCGATAAGTTCGGTGGATAAAAAAAAAAAACCCATTTTTTTAAAAGTTAATGCTCAAAGTTCTTTTATGAATGTACGAAATTACAGGGCGTTACAGTTGGTATCAGAGCTCCTGGATAATATTCAGTTGACCATGATATGATAAATAAGGAGAGGTAAAATATTTTCTGGTATCAAATATGTGTTAAAATAAGAACGAATGATGAACGAAAAAGAAAAGAAAAGAAAGGGGGTTTCTAGAAATACATGAAGAACATAACGAGTTGATAGAGTTGAGTATGAATGCTCGAACCACAGTTTAAGTATTGCATGTGAATGGAAGGAAGTTAAAGTTTCTATAGGATGGAAAATTGTTTGACATACAATGCCTAGTGAAATTATGATTTTAGAAGGCGTAAGGTGTATCCTTCATTGAGTCTATGATGATAGGTAAAATAATATTATAATGTAGGGTAATGAGGGTGCTAAAATTATTTTTGGTTAAACGTCACATGAAGTACCATGTCGAATAGTAGTCTTCTAACCAACAAGGTTTGAAATAAATAAAGGTTATGCCAAAAAAAGAAAAAGAAAAAAAAAAGAGATGTTATGTGTAGAGCAGAGGATGATACAACTTATGTGAAGTGATTAATGAGGGTGATAGAGTAAGCTTAGAAGTTAAGTGATGATGGTGGTTTATAATTGTTGTTATAAATGAAACTATGAATACTATGGTAGAATGAGTGTGAGGGAGGAGGGGCTTAGATGGATTTGATTTATAATTATATAACTCTAAGGAACCAGTGATGGTTATCATGGTTAGAAATCCTAAGAATGAGAACTATGGTAAAGGCCCTAAAGAGAGAGATGAGGTGGATTGTTTTGATAAGTTCACGGACAAATGAAGGGTATGTTGTATATAGCATAATGATGTGTGAGTAAAGGCTATAATAACATTATTATAGTGTAATAATGGTGGCTGAATTATGATGATATAATTGTATGTAGAAGGTAGTAGTTTCAATGTTGGGACTATACATAAATGGTTATTGTCGTAGACAACATGTAATGGTATGATCTTAGTTAGTTCCTTATGATGTAAAAGTGGAACTGTAAGGGTTGACAACATAAGAACTCATACTCTAAGATCAGAGTCAGTGGATGCTTATGGATATCCAAATCGGATACACAAGAAACATGGCTGAAAGAAAATAGTAAGGATGAGATAAGCATTTAACAAGTTAAATTTGATGTCAAGCTTAAACTGGAACCTAAATTTTGAGGACAAAATTTCTTAAGGAGGGGAGAATGTAAACCCCCGTAAATAAAAATAAATAATAAGAACAATAATAATAAAAAGAAAGAATAAAAAAAAACAACACATAGGATTGAAGTAATGACGTTTCGATGAGTAATGGATATTCGGTATGAAAGAAATGAATAAATAGTACGAATGACAATAAATGTGTCATGTGAGAGAGAGAATGATCTCCATAAACAAATTTAAAGATATTGTTGAAGTCGAAAAGAGAGTCATGATTTTTAGTTTAAAACTTGTAACGTTGGTGAAACTAGTGATGAGGTTTCAATGGATGAAAGAATAAGAAAACAAAAATAATAATAATAGAAGATATGTAAACCCCGGTCAAAACCCGTATTTTGACAAATTAATGATAAATGTGGTAATATTGAATTTATTGAGTATAAATTAAGGGGAAATGTCATGAGGATCTAAGTAAATAAATTAATGCATGAAATTCAGATTTTTGTGTAAAAGACACTAATTGTCTAGTTTTACGATATCGATGATATATCTCAATCCGACCGTTGGATCGGGTTGAAATTTTGTAAGGAATCTCCAGACATATTGCTTTATATTAGGTTCAAATTTCGTGTTAATCGGAGTTGAAAAAGATTTACGAAGAGTACTGAAAATCGGGTAAATGAAAGAAGATGACACAAGGGATATTTTTGTAATTTTATCAAAACAAATACTCTCCTCTCCTCTCTTTAAAACCAGAACACGTCCTCCTCTGCAAATCAAAAAGGAAACAGGAGGGAGACCATTTGTTTTGTCCCATTTTCTTCATTTTCTCTTCATCTCTTCAAACTAAATCAAAAGGGAGTGTTCCTAGGAGGATCCTATCCAAGAAAACAAATTAAATAACAACTTAGAGAGTTATAGAGCTTGAGAGAAACAAAGAGAAGAAGCTGGAAATTGGAAGAGGAGGACATGATTTTTGTAAATTTTTGCAAGAATTCATTGAAATAAGTTAAAGTAGCAAAGGTAAGCAATATACCTTTAGTAATTTCGTTTTTCTCTCTTGTTCTTGCATGAGGAGAAGAAAACCCCAAGTTTAAAATTCTAGGGTTCATATAAATATTTTGGGGGAGTAATTGTTCATGTGAATTTCGAGATTAATTGCATGAAAATGACTTGATTTGCTGAAAAATAGAAAGAATCAATTGATTTGAAACTATGGGTTTTGGGATTGCAACAGGGCAGGCACTTCGGCAGCTATAGTTTGACGTTCCACCGTTGGATTAGATTGATTTTTGGATATGTTATTATGATCAATGTCACCTACATTCTGACCGGAGGGATTGTAAATATCAGACTTCGTTTGAGGGCTGTCACCGGAGGAATATTTCTGGAAAATCACACTTCAAGACAGCCTTGTTCGTCAGCTGTTATATCATCATTTCACCGTTGGATTGGTCTGGATTTTGGATATGTTGTTCATCCAGATGTTATATAAATTCTGAACGGTTTAGATCGGAAAAGAACACTCCTACAAGAAATTGTACTTCCTAAACATCAGGTCTCCAAATTTCAGGTCAGTCCGTTATTGTTCTGATATCAGGAGTTTTAACCGTTGGATGTATGTGAATTTTGGATATGTTATTATGCTCAATGTCACCTACATTCCGACCGGAGCGATTGTAAATATCAGACTTTTGTTGAGGTCTGTCACCGGAGGAACAGTTCTGGAAAATCACCCTTCAAGACAGCCTTGTTCGTCAGCCGTTATGTACTTCCTGAACAGCAGGTCTCTAAATTTCAGGTCAGTCCGGTATTGTTCTGATATCGGGAGTTTTAACCGTTGGATGTATGTTAATTTTGGATATGTTATTCTAATGACGATGATGTATAATTCCACCGTTTGGATGTATTGAACTCTAAATTTAAATAATGATGTTTTAAGTTTGGTTTGAGAAATATTGAATGAGAATATGAGGGTTAGCATAAAAAAAATATGTTTTGGGACTAAGGATAATGGTAATGGTTTAATGATGATGGTTGTGTTTGTGTTCTGTTTGAGTCATGTTTGATGTGTTGATAAGTGATGGTATAGTTAAATTCTATAAAGAATACTGATTGACTAATATTTTGGTTGTGTTAGAATGGAAAATCATGTTATAAGTTGAATTATGATATGAGGAATCATTTTGAGTGTGCTTTTGGAAAAAAATGGCATGTGTAGTCATTGATAAAATTTAAGTTAAATTACATTGTTTGGTGATAGATTAAATGTCTTGGGACAAAAGAAAATCGGTGACGAAAAGTCATGCGCTTTGGACATTGAAGATCATTGATGAAGAATTGAATTAAATGGTTGTTTAATTTAAATGACAAGTACAAAAATAAAATACATTCATGGAAATTGTTTACGGAAGTATTTGATTTTGTGAATTTATGAATATTATGAATAAATCGGGAAGATTCAATAATGATTCAGGATGTTATATTAAAAATATAGGAGAAGCATTCACTCGACTTCTCAGGAGCTCGTATAGTAGGAGCTTTGCAGGAGGGACACAACAACAACAAGGAAGAGCGAGTTGAGCTTCTACAGCTGGTAGGTGTTCTATACCTACACTTTTTACGTAGCGTTAATTTATGCACTTATTAAATTCTTGGTCTTTGCGTCTATGGATGAAACCACAAAGAGAGAGGATAAAGTGAAATAAACGAGAAACTAAAAATGGATTTGAGTACTTGACTGGGTTAAGAATATGAATTACACTAATAGACTTCATTGATGATCATTCCTCGAACTTGATTAGCTGGTCCCGAATGCGGAGGCTAATGATGTTAGTAAGATTTGCTAACATCGGGCTTAAATGTTGACAAATGGTTGATTAGCTTCGGCTAATGGCATCCGAATGGATGACCGGGATGAAGGACTAATTAGCTTCGGCTAATGGCATTCGAATGGATAGCCAGGACAAATGAATGATTAGCTTCGACTAATGGCATCCGAATGGATGGCCGGGACAACTGAATGATTAGCTTCGGCTAATGGCATCCGAATGGATGGCCGGGACAACGAATGATTAGCTTCGGCTAATGACATCCGGATGGATGGGCGGGACAAATGAATGATTAGCTTTGGCTAATGGCATCCGAAGTGGATGACCGGGGTGAGTGAAAGGTTAATGATATTGACCGGTGCTGTGAATATCGGCAATCACACGAAACTTGATTAGCCGGTCCCGGATGCAAATCATCCCTGAAAACAAGGGATACTGAACTTGATTAACTATTCGGGTGAGAATAGTTAATGATATTGACCGGTGTTGTCAATATCGGCAATCACACGAAACTTGATTAGCCGGTCCCGAATGCGGAGGCTAATGATGTTAGTAAGGTTTACTAACATCGGCATAATCATCCCTGAAAACGAGGGATACTGAACTTGATTAACTATTCAGGTGAGAATAGTTAATGATACTGACCGATGCTGTCAATATCGGAAATCACACGAAACTTGATTAGCCGGTCCCGAATGCAGAGGCTAATGATGTTAGTAAGGTTTACTAACATCGGCATAATTATCCCTGAAAACGAGGGATACTGAACTTGATTAACTATTCAGGTGAGAATAGTTAATGATATTGACCAGTGCTGTCCATATCGGCAATCACACGAAACTTGACTAGTTATTCCTGAAGTGAAAGCTAATGATGTCAAGAATCTTGACATCAACATTTCCGAAAATATTCCAAGATATTATGGAAAGAAAAATCTGATTGGCTATTTCATGTTAGAAATAGTCGATAACATCAATCAATGGTATTAATTTTGACGTTTCTAATGAACTTGATTAGCCGATCCTAATATGAGAGACTAATAACACTAATGAAAATTTATTAGTATCGGCATTCCCTTCCAAGTTTTAGGGGAGAGGTAATAATTAAAAATATTAATGAAATAGGGATTGACATCTTGATAGGATTATTCATTCGCCCTTGAAGAGGCGGATATTGATTGGAAATTATGGAATAAGATGGGCGGAGGAACTAGTTACCCGGTGATGGGCTAGTGGCATTAGTTTTGTTTTCTAATGACCGAAATATACAACTTGAATTAAACTTACTTGTGTGGTGTTAATAGTGTCAGGATGACTGACTTGTTAGATTATAAATAGAATGTTGGATGATACCTAATTGTTAAACAAAAATGGTAATTTATGTTTATATCATGGATTATTGGAGAAAAAAAAAGAAACTAATGAGGATCTAATTCTTGTGAAGGATGGAGGCAAATATCGTATCGCTTGGGACGTGAGAGCAGAAGTTCATTAACCATGGTAGATGTTATACACTTAAAGAATGCAATGATATATATATATGATGTATTTTGAATTGATTGGAAAGAATTGTAATTGATATAATTTGAGAATCATGTCCTGCGCACAGGGAGGATGTCAAAGAAATTATGACCAATAATGTAAATATGTTGTATTAAGGTTTCATGTTGTTACTGGCATGATAAGAATTTAGTGATAATTATAATAGTGTAATAAAATGCCAATAATAGTCATATTATTCAAAGATGGATCGGATGTGAATATTGTGAAAATGATGGCAGGTTCCATGATAATGAGAGATTTTACTGAAAATCTAAAGAAACATGGAATGTGTTGAAATGGGCACAAGAAATATGTAAGTGGAATATATTTATAAACTAAAATTGGACCGAAATAATGATGAGTTTGACAACTTATATGGAAAGCCATAATAGGTATAATAGATGTTGGGATTGAAATTGATATATAAAGAGATAGAGTAAGAGGGAGAGAAATCACATGGTAGATATTATAATGAATTAAATACGCTCATGAGGTGAAACAAGACACAAAATGAAAATGTTGAATTATTATAATGAATTAAATGCGCTCATGAGGTGAAACAAGACACGAAATGAAAATGTTGAATGATTCGAGGAAGGATGGATAGAAATGTAATAATGGAAGGATAAATGCGAATTTCAAGGAACTATGATTGCATATCGTTGAATATATGTTTAACTTCGTGCATGTATTGTGTGATTTTCCTTTTTGCTATATTTATTATATACATTATGAAATTGCAGGTTCTTCAGATTCATACCAGGAGTAGCGTTTCAGGTCCTCTAGTTTCCTTTTGCATGATTGAATAAGAAGATGAACATTAATGTATTTTGTCATTAAGGAACTAAATGACTTAATATGTAATAGTACTTTTTTTTACATTAAGTGTCGGGACATAAAAATGTATTATTCTGTATTTGTAATTCTTAGTTTGCTTACTTGCAATTATTATGAATTACGTGTGTTAATGGGAAAGAAATGAGCATGCGAAATGTGAGGCATGTACCGTGAATGATGTGTTGTTGAGGTTCTACATGATTATGATGTGATTGAGAAATAAGTATAATTGTACAAGATGATTGTCGATAACTTGGGACCTCCAGATATAAAGGAAACTCTGCCAAAATTTCAGTGGAAATTTCGGCAAGTCTCCGATAAGTTCGGTGGATAAAAAAAAAAAACCCATTTTTTAAAAGTTAATGCTCAAAGTTCTTTTATGAATGTACGAAATTACAGGGCGTTACAGTTGGTATCAGAGCTCCTGGATAATATTCAGTTGACCATGATATGATAAATAAGGAGAGGTAAAATATTTTCTGGTATCAAATATGTGTTAAAATAAGAACGAATGATGAACGAAAAAGAAAAGAAAAGAAAGGGGGTTTCTAGAAATACATGAAGAACATAACGAGTTGATAGAGTTGAGTATGAATGCTCGAACCACAGTTTAAGTATTGCATGTGAATGGAAGGAAGTTAAAGTTTCTATAGGATGGAAAATTGTTTGACATACAATGCCTAGTGAAATTATGATTTTAGAAGGCGTAAGGTGTATCCTTCATTGAGTCTATGATGATAGGTAAAATAATATTATAATGTAGGGTAATGAGGGTGCTAAAATTATTTTTGGTTAAACGTCACATGAAGTACCATGTCGAATAGTAGTCTTCTAACCAACAAGGTTTGAAATAAATAAAGGTTATGCCAAAAAAAGAAAAAAAAAAAAAGAGATGTTATGTGTAGAGCAGAGGATGATACAACTTATGTGAAGTGATTAATGAGGGTGATAGAGTAAGCTTAGAAGTTAAGTGATGATGGTGGTTTATAATTGTTGTTATAAATGAAACTATGAATACTATGGTAGAATGAGTGTGAGGGAGGAGGGGCTTAGATGGATTTGATTTATAATTATATAACTCTAAGGAACCAGTGATGGTTATCATGGTTAGAAATCCTAAGAATGAGAACTATGGTAAAGGCCCTAAGAGAGAGATGAGGTGGATTGTTTTGATAAGTTCACGGACAAATGAAGGGTATGTTGTATATAGCATAATGATGTGTGAGTAAAGGCTATAATAACATTATTATAGTGTAATAATGGTGGCTGAATTATGATGATATAATTGTATGTAGAAGGTAGTAGTTTCAATGTTGGGACTATACATAAATGGTTATTGTCGTAGACAACATGTAATGGTATGATCTTAGTTAGTTCCTTATGATGTAAAAGTGGAACTGTAAGGGTTGACAACATAAGAACTCATACTCTAAGATCAGAGTCAGTGGATGCTTATGGATATCCAAATCGGATACACAAGAAACATGGCTGAAAGAAAATAGTAAGGATGAGATAAGCATTTAACAAGTTAAATTTGATGTCAAGCTTAAACTGGAACCTAAATTTTGAGGACAAAATTTCTTAAGGAGGGGAGAATGTAAACCCCCGTAAATAAAAATAAATAATAAGAACAATAATAATAAAAAGAAAGAATAAAAAAAAACAACACATAGGATTGAAGTAATGACGTTTCGATGAGTAATGGATATTCGGTATGAAAGAAATGAATAAATAGTACGAATGACAATAAATGTGTCATGTGAGAGAGAGAATGATCTCCATAAACAAATTTAAAGATATTGTTGAAGTCGAAAAGAGAGTCATGATTTTTAGTTTAAAACTTGTAACGTTGGTGAAACTAGTGATGAGGTTTCAATGGATGAAAGAATAAGAAAACAAAATAATAATAATAGAAGATATGTAAACCCCGGTCAAAACCCGTATTTTGACAAATTAATGATAAATGTGGTAATATTGAATTTATTGAGTATAAATTAAGGGAAATGTCATGAGGATCTAAGTAAATAAATTAATGCATGAAATTCAGATTTTTGTGTAAAAGACACTAATTGTCTAGTTTTACGATATCGATGATATATCTCAATCCGACCGTTGGATCGGGTTGAAATTTTGTAAGGAATCTCCAGACATATTGCTTTATATTAGGTTCAAATTTCGTGTTAATCGGAGTTGAAAAGATTTACGAAGAGTACTGAAAATCGGGTAAATGAAAGAAGATGACACAAGGGATATTTTTGTAATTTTATCAAAACAAATACTCTCCTCTCCTCTCTTTAAAACCAGAACACGTCCTCCTCTGCAAATCAAAAAGGAAACAGGAGGGAGACCATTTGTTTTGTCCCATTTTCTTCATTTTCTCTTCATCTCTTCAAACTAAATCAAAAGGGAGTGTTCCTAGGAGGATCCTATCCAAGAAAACAAATTAAATAACAACTTAGAGAGTTATAGAGCTTGAGAGAAACAAAGAGAAGAAGCTGGAAATTGGAAGAGGAGGACATGATTTTTGTAAATTTTTGCAAGAATTCATTGAAATAAGTTAAAGTAGCAAAGGTAAGCAATATACCTTTAGTAATTTCGTTTTTCTCTCTTGTTCTTGCATGAGGAGAAGAAAACCCCCAAGTTTAAAATTCTAGGGTTCATATAAATATTTTGGGGGAGTAATTGTTCATGTGAATTTCGAGATTAATTGCATGAAAATGACTTGATTTGCTGAAAAATAGAAAGAATCAATTGATTTGAAACTATGGGTTTTGGGATTGCAACAGGGCAGGCACTTCGGCAGCTATAGTTTGACGTTCCACCGTTGGATTAGATTGATTTTTGGATATGTTATTATGATCAATGTCACCTACATTCTGACCGGAGGGATTGTAAATATCAGACTTCGTTTGAGGGCTGTCACCGGAGGAATATTTCTGGAAAATCACACTTCAAGACAGCCTTGTTCGTCAGCTGTTATATCATCATTTCACCGTTGGATTGGTCTGGATTTTGGATATGTTGTTCATCCAGATGTTATATAAATTCTGAACGGTTTAGATCGGAAAAGAACACTCCTACAAGAAATTGTACTTCCTAAACATCAGGTCTCCAAATTTCAGGTCAGTCCGTTATTGTTCTGATATCAGGAGTTTTAACCGTTGGATGTATGTGAATTTGGATATGTTATTATGCTCAATGTCACCTACATTCCGACCGGAGCGATTGTAAATATCAGACTTTTGTTGAGGTCTGTCACCGGAGGAACAGTTCTGGAAAATCACCCTTCAAGACAGCCTTGTTCGTCAGCCGTTATGTACTTCCTGAACAGCAGGTCTCTAAATTTCAGGTCAGTCCGGTATTGTTCTGATATCGGGAGTTTTAACCGTTGGATGTATGTTAATTTTGGATATGTTATTCTAATGACGATGATGTATAATTCCACCGTTTGGATGTATTGAACTCTAAATTTAAATAATGATGTTTTAAGTTTGGTTTGAGAAATATTGAATGAGAATATGAGGGTTAGCATAAAAAAAATATGTTTTGGGACTAAGGATAATGGTAATGGTTTAATGATGATGGTTGTGTTTGTGTTCTGTTTGAGTCATGTTTGATGTGTTGATAAGTGATGGTATAGTTAAATTCTATAAAGAATACTGATTGACTAATATTTTGGTTGTGTTAGAATGGAAAATCATGTTATAAGTTGAATTATGATATGAGGAATCATTTTGAGTGTGCTTTTGGAAAAAAATGGCATGTGTAGTCATTGATAAAATTTAAGTTAAATTACATTGTTTGGTGATAGATTAAATGTCTTGGGACAAAAGAAAATCGGTGACGAAAAGTCATGCGCTTTGGACATTGAAGATCATTGATGAAGAATTGAATTAAATGGTTGTTTAATTTAAATGACAAGTACAAAAATAAAATACATTCATGGAAATTGTTTACGGAAGTATTTGATTTTGTGAATTTATGAATATTATGAATAAATCGGGAAGATTCAATAATGATTCAGGATGTTATATTAAAAATATAGGAGAAGCATTCACTCGACTTCTCAGGAGCTCGTATAGTAGGAGCTTTGCAGGAGGGACACAACACAACAAGGAAGAGCGAGTTGAGCTTCTACAGCTGGTAGGTGTTCTATACCTACACTTTTTACGTAGCGTTAATTTATGCACTTATTAAATTCTTGGTCTTTGCGTCTATGGATGAAACCACAAAGAGAGAGGATAAAGTGAAATAAACGAGAAACTAAAAATGGATTTGAGTACTTGACTGGGTTAAGAATATGAATAAGTAGCAGAAGCATACATGCTACTTGTTCTACATAAGACTTCTTCCGCAAACGGGGAAACGCTTTCAATCGGTGAATTTCGCGGCATTCCGCCTTCGATTCCCCGTTTGCCGAAATTCAGTTGCCTTTGAATTTCTGGTGATCCCTCTCGAGCATGTAAGCTTCACCTACTTTTTCTAATCAGACTTCTTCCGCAAACGGGGAAAGGCTTTCAATCGGTGAATTTCGCGGCATTCCGACTTCGATTCCCCGTTTGCTGAAATTCAGTTGCCTTTGAATTTCGGGTGATCCCTCTCGAGCATGGATGCTTCTGCTACTTGTTCTACATCAGAATTCTTCCGCAAACGTGGAAACGCATTCAATCGGTGAATTTCGCGGCATTCCGCCTTCGATTCCCCGTTTGCTGAAATTCAGTTGCCTTTGAATTTTGGCTGACCCCTCTTGAGCATATATGCTTCTGCTACTTGTTCTACATCATACTTCTTCCGCAAACGGGGAAACGCTTTCAATCGGTGAATTTCGCGGCAATCCGACTTCGATTCCCGGTTTGCCGAAATTCAGTTGCCTTTGAATTTCGGGTGATCCCTCTTGAGCATGTATGCTTCTGCTACTTGTTCTACATCAGATTTCTTCCGCAAACAGGGAAACGCTTTCAATCGGTGAATTTCGCGGCATTCCGACTTCGATTCCCCATTGGCCGAAATTTAGTTGCCTTTGTATTTCGGGTGATCCCTCTCGAGCATGGATGCTTCTGCTACTTGTTCTACATCAGACTTCTTCCGCAAACGGGGAAACGCTTTGACTCGCTGAATTTCGCGGCATTCCGACTTCGATTCCCGTTTGCCGAAATTCAGTTGCCTTTGAATTTCGGGTGATCCCTCTGGAGCATGTATGCTTCTGCTACTTGTTCTACATCAGATTTCTTCCGCAAACGGGGAAACGCTTTGACTCGGTGAATTTCGCGGCATTCCGACTTCGATTCCCCATTTGCCGAAATTCAGTTGCCTTTGAATTTCGGGTGATCCCTCTCGAGCATGGATGCTTCTGCTACTTGTTCTACATCAGACTTCTTCCGCAAACGGGGAAACGCTTTCAATCGGTGAATTTCGCGGCAATCCACCTTCGATTCCTCGTTTGCCGAAATTCAGTTGCCTTTGAATTTCGGGTGACCCCTCTTGAGCATGTATGCTTCTGCTACTTGTTCTACATCAGACTTCTTCCGCAAACGGGGAAACGCTTTGACTCGGTGAATTTCGCGGCATTCCGACTTTCGATTCCCCATTTGCCGAAATTTAGTTGCCTTTGAATTTCGGGTGATCCCTCTCGAGCATGGATGCTTCTGCTACTTGTTCTACATCAGACTTCTTCCGCAAACGGGGAAACGCTTTCAATCGGTGAATTTCGCGGCAATCCACCTTCGATTCCCCGTTTGCTGAAATTCAGTTGCCTTTGAATTTCGGGTGACCCCTCTTGAGCATGTATGCTTCTGCTACTTGTTCTACATCAGACTTCTTCCGCAAACGGGGAAACGCTTTGACTCGGTGAATTTCGCGGCATTCCGCCTTCGATTCCCCATTTGCCGAAATTCAGTTGCCTTTGAATTTCGGGTGATCCCTCTCGAGCATGGATGCTTCTGCTACTTGTTCTACATCAGACTTCTTCCGCAAACGGGGAAACACTTTCAATCGGTGAATTTCACGGCAATCCACCTTCGATTCCCCGTTTGCTGAAATTCAGTTGCCTTTGAATTTCGGGTGATCCCTCTCGAGCATGTATGCTTCTGCTACTTGTTCTACATCAGACTTCTTCTGCAAACGGGGAAACGCTTTGACTCGGTGAATTTCGCGGCATTCCAACTTCGATTCCCCATTTGCAGAAATTCAGTTGCCTTTGAATTTCGGGTGATCCCTCTCGATCATGGATGCTTCTGCTACTTGTTCTACATCAGACTTCTTCCGCAAACGGGGAAACTCTTTCAATCGGTGAATTTCGCGGCAATCCACCTTCGATTCCACGTTTGCCGAAATTCAGTTGCCTTTGAATTTCGGGTGACCCCTCTGGAGCATGTATGCTTCTGCAACTTGTTCTACATCAGACTTCTTCCGCAAACGGGGAAACACTTTGACTCGCTGAATTTCGCGGCATTCCGACTTCGATTCCCCATTTGCCGAAATTTAGTTGCCTTTGAATTTCGGGTGATCCCTCTCGAGCGTGGATGCTTCAGCTACTTGTTCTACATCAGACTTTCTCCGCAAACGGGAAACGCTTTCAATCGGTGAATTCGCGGCAATCCACCTTCGATTCCCCGTTTGCTGAAATGCAGTTGCCTTTGAATTTCGGGTGATCCCTCTTGAGCATGTATGCTTCTGCTACTTGTTCTACATCAGACTTCTTCTGCAAACGGGGAAACGCTTTGACTCGGTGAATTTCGCGGCATTCCGACTTCGATTCCCCATTTACAGAAATTCAGTTGCCTTGAATTTCGGTGATCCCTCTCGAGCATGGATGCTTCTGCTACTTGTTCTACATCAGACTTCTTCCGCAAACGGGGAAACGCTTTTAATCGGTGAATTAATCGGCAATCCACCTTCGATTCCACGTTTGCCGAAATTCATTGCCTTTGAATTTCGGGTGACCCCTCTTGAGCATGTATGCTTCTGTGCACCTTGTTCTACATCAGACTTCTTCCGCAAACGGGGAAACACTTGACTCGGTGATTTCGCGGCATTCCGACTTCGATTCCCCATTTGCCGAAATTCAGTTGCCTTTGAATTTCGGGTGATCCCTCTTGAGCATGTATGCTTCTGCTACTTGTTCTACATAAGACTTCTTCCGCAAACGGGGAAACGCTTTGGCTCGGTGAATTTTGCGACATTCCGAATTCGATTCCCCGTTTGCTGAAATTCAGTTGGCTTTGAATTTCTGGTGATCCCTCTCGAGCATGTAAGCTTCTCCTACTTTTTCTAAATCAGACTTTTTCCGTAAACGGGGAACGCTTTGACTCGGTGAATTTCTCTCGGCATTCCGATTTCGATTCCCATTTGCCGAAATTCAGTTGCCTTTGAAGTTCGGGTGATCCCTCTCGAGCATGTATGCTTCTGCTACATGTTCTACATCAGACTTCTTCCGCAAACGGGGAAACACTTTCAATCGGTGAATTTCGCGGCATTCCGCCTTCGATTCCCCGTTTGCCGAAATTCAGTTGCCTTTGAATTTCGGGTGACCCCTCTTGAGCATGTATGCTTCTACTACTTGTTCTACATCATACTTCTT
>JANKYH010001023.1:0-20599 GCA_027475595.1 Populus davidiana x Populus alba var. pyramidalis | reverse complement strand
GGCCACATCCAGACATCATAGAGACCAAATAAAAATAAAAATAAAAATAAAAATCTTAACATCTGGCTAGGTTCCTCCCATCTTATTGAGTGTAGGATGAAGGTTGGTAAGTAACGGGTGCAGCAGAGCCGTAATCATATGCTCCATAACTGGTCTGGCTTCCATAAGAACCACTGCCACGGAAACCGGCAGCACTCATGTTCTCCGCTGGCTGTGAGTAGAGTTGTTGAGAGATTGCAGAAGGGCTTTGAGCGTGGGAGATACCATAAGTTGATGCATACGGGGCTGCTGCAGGGCCCTCATAGACACTCTGGCTAGGGTAGTGGAATGGCCCAGAATATCTTCTAGCCGGGCTATGCTGTGCAGGGGGAGGAGCATTCCTGCGGCTGAAAGAGGAATAATTGTTTGAAAATTTGGCAGCTTTGGCTTGTCGATAAGGAGTAGGTCCACTGTCCCGGCCACCACCTGAACCATGGCCTCGCTTGTTTTGAGACTTGGTAGCAGTGGCAGCTGACGTACCCCTCTTCCTCTCTGCTTTGGTTTTTTCAAGCAGAGAAGCCCGTTTTCTCAAGCTATCAAGGGAAAATTCTGATTCAAGCTAATGATCTTCCACACATTTGATGATTGCTTTAATAGAATTCAACTCCAAGGTACTTGACTCATCCTGCGAAAAAATTAATAAGACTCAAATATTTCATGTCATTAGAATTACACAATGTAGATAGAGATTAGACACACCGTTGCAGCTGCACTATAATTGCCATTCTTCAAGACAGTAGTTGTGATCTTCTTGGAATTCTTAAGATATGACTTGAGTAGAGATACAGGAGAAAATCTTTTCGTCAAACCAGATTCAGAAGCAAAATATACAGCCTCTATCTCTTTCCCATTCTTCACCAATTCATCAATTATATCTGCAAAACAATTTATGATTGAAAAAAGTTTAACCCCATAAACACTTGTTTTGAACTCTCAGCTAAACCAAGTACAGACATATACACAGTGATAAGTCATATCTTGAAACCAGTACTATGGCTCATACACTACTTAACTACCTCTCATGAGGGGAGGAATGAGGCAGGTTTGGTTCATATGAACTAAGAAATAAGCAAGAAAGATACTCTGTCAACTAACCTTAATAAGAGGATTGTTACTCCCGGGAATACAGAAAACTTTTTGAGAGATTGACCAAATCAGTCATTGTTATTATCTGAAGTCACAACACAGATAAACTCTGCCTACCAAAATAAGAGGTTTGCTAACAAAGTTGCATGCACAATTTAAGGGGATCCAGCCCCTGTTGGAATGGCAAACCAATAAAATTAACGGACTTTTTTTTGTCTTTGACAAATGGTTGATGAGAACCATTGAACACTTAAAGAGTCTAGTTCAATTAAGCGTACAAAGAACATTCTTCAGAAAAGGAAATAAGCAGTTCTATGCACAATGGTGTAAGCAAAACCAGTTCAACTCTCGCATGTCATTTATACATTTATTTGTCAGGACAGTATAGCATTGTTTCCATCACCTTGGTAAAGTCTGTTTTATTTAAATAAATTATCACTTCCCAGGTGATATCAATGCATTGTCCACGCTGGCTTTCAAAAGCATCAGCCTGGAAACATTACGCAAATACCCAATTAACTTAACAAGGCCACACCAAGCAGATGTAGTAGTACCAGGATAGGACCTTGCATTATTTGTAAATGTCCAAAAACATCAGAAACACTTTCTAGTGGAACAAAAATGCAATAATGCAGGTAATTTTAAAATGATTTTGAACATAGGCACTTCAACTCTTAGAGCATTAGCCTCGAGTCCTTTAGAAACAGAATAAAGCGTTTTTGGCATAATTTACAGATTCACAGTATCATTTCTATTAATCATACAAAGAGAGAGATTATTATGTCCTTTGATGCCAACTAATTATGCAATTATCTCATTTACAACAATGAATCTCACCAAAAAAAGAAGAAGGTATAGAACGAAACGCAACACCCAAAAGTACAAAATAGTAGCGAGTTGAACAGAAAAACCTTGCAACAAATGTCACTGACATTCTTATAAACTGACCACACAGAACAGCAATTACCACTGAAGAACAAATAACCCACTGATCAAATTAACATCCTACATACCTCCCATTTTCTCTCCAAAACCAATAGCAGCTGCAAGTTTCGCCATATCCCTCCTTGATGCATTCTCTGCCATAAGCTTCCTCAAGAACTCCTCATCAAACCTCGACTTCAGCCCAAATCCCAACACCATTTACAAAAACATTACCGCCTCCAACTTAATGAAACTAGGCTAATGCACATAATTGTTTTGCCAGAAGAATATTGTATTGCCTTGCACATCTAATACAGAGATTAGTATTCTATATATATACAAAGTCTGCATAATCTATTCTTAACAAAGAAAACTAAAATTAAAGATATTCTGCCTAATGGTTACAAAAATTGAAAAGGCAAAGTTACCATACAAAGATAATTTTCCTTTTATTCCTTAGCTGTTACATGCTTGATTGTTGACAGATTTGTGACTTACGGGATCTGCAGCATGATTCAAGGAATCATCCTTTATACGCCCTCGCAAGATGGAGTCACCATCGGTTACTCCAATCTTGGCTCGAAGAAGTTCTGTCCGTTGACGAGGTAGAGGTTTTGTCAAGAGGTCAACAAGCTGATCTTGTGTATTGACATGATGAACTTGGAGAGTACCCTTCTGGACAATATCATGTACAAAATGCAAATCAATTTGAATGTGCTTCATCCTAGAGTGTTGAACCAGATTGAAACTTAAATGTGTGGCGCCCAAATTGTCACAAAGGAGCTGTGGAGGAGCTAAGGTGGAGTAGCCAAGTTCAGTAAAAAGAGTTAGAAGCCATAACGTTTTAGAGGCAGCATTGGCGAGGACGCGATATTCGGCCTTAGTAGATGATCATGCTACAGCTCGTTGTTTTTTTAAACTCCAGGAAATAGGATTAGAACCAAGGAAACATATGTATGCTAAAGTGGACTTTCGATCGTCACAATTACCTGCCCAATCAACATCAGAATATGTGATGAATTTGGGGGCCATGTCTCTGCTAATATGAATGCCATAAAAGATTGTATGCTTCAAGTATCGAAGCAATTGTTTTGCAGCTGTCAAATGTGTAGCCGTTGGTTTTTGCATAAATTGATATAGCTTGTTAAATGCAAAAGAAATGTCAGGTCGGGTGAGAGATAAGTATTGCAAGGCACCAATAATACTCCTGTATTTAGTGCTATCAACCGAGGATGTGCCATCAAGAAGCTTGAGCACAGTAGTGGCGGATAATGGAGTGATAACTGCTTTGACGCCATACATGTTCAGCTTTGTTAATAAGTCTCTAATGTATTTGTGCTGGGACAAAAAAAGACATGTGGTAGTAGGAATACCCTCCTTGATGCATTCTCTGCCATAGGCTTCCTCAAGAACTCCTCATCAAACCTCGACTTCAGCCCAAATCCCAACACCATTTGCAAAAACAGTACCGCCTCCAAGTAAAGCTCATCCAATGCATTCAGCAAAGCTAGAATCCCTTATTCTAGAGACATTGTATCAAGAAAACTTATTGCAAAATAAAAGGCCAACAACACAATGTATGTCATTTTTTTCTCACCATTGAAGTTATTTATTTGTAATAGATTATTTTAAGTTTTACATTAAATTACTTTGATGAATTGATTTTTATGTTGTTATTCGGGCAGTCTTATTTTCAGAAATTTTTAGTTTTATTTAGATTTAATAATTATATTATTGTAATTAGGTTAGTATAATGCAAAAAAACAATTATATTATTGTAAAACTATAATATTTCATTTCCTTATCTTAATTTTGTTTATCGAATTACTATTTTAGATTACGTGATTTGTGGCATGATGTTCCTAGATACGCAATAAACAGAGCCAACTTTGATGATATAGCATTGCGAAAAACTTTTAGACTAAGACAAAGGGTAATTAGGCTAAGTTTCAAGAATTTTTGGCATTATATGGTTTTAAAAGGTGCTTACAATCTAGGTCTAAAAAAAAAACAAAAAAAAAAACTCATGGTTTGATGAGCATGCACACTTGAGGAGCACTTTCCTTGGTAAACCATGCAAATAGCCTAATAAGAGCATTTCTATATATTTAATTATTAATTTAGTTTTTATTTGTGAGACTTTTTTTACAAACTATTTATTATATAGGAAAATAACCTTGATGCGAACTTGCTCCAATAGAATTATATGAGAAAACTCAAATATAAGAAAAGGGGATAACCAAAAAAGGTGAAAATGTTTATCGATAATAGAGTGAAAAAGTTCATTGTAAGTATTTTTGAATAGTTATAATTGAAAAAAAAAAGTATGAAACACTAACAAAATCACCAAAAAAATTGCATTTTTGTCGGCAGTATTTACTTACATTTCATCAAAAAGTTACATAAAATTTAGGTATTTCTGACAGAATCAGTAAAGGAATATTCCATTGGAAATTAAAGTGTATTTTCATTGATGATTTCCGTGGTAATATTTGCACTTTTTTCTTTGTTTTTTTTTTTTTATGGACTTCCCGATTAAAAATGAGTGATAAAATCTAATTTTTTTAACTTGAATATTTCATCGGCCATTCCATTATAAAAGAAAGTTTATAATGGAATCACCGGTGAAACACAAAAATCATCATGCAAAAAAATAATTTGGATAAAAATCGAATCCGCAGGGCAATTACAAAACTGAATAAAAGCATGGAAAATAGAGGTATGTGATGTACGTTGCGCGTGGATAAAAGGATTGTTAATATTGCAAGGCTGACGCTTTGAAGCTCCAAAGTCAGATGGAATGGTATGCTTATATGCTGAGCCTTTTCGAAAAACTGACCTTATGGTGCCAATTAATGGGCTTGCAATTGCTCTTGAACATCACGGGGGATCATACTCCAAATCAATCATCATATATACTTGCAAAAAATGATAATGAAAAGGACAACCTTAACTGAATGCAAGAAAATACATTCAAATTCAGTTTCGAATGTATACTTACTTACAAATTAATACTGTCTTTGCTTGTACTTGCTCAGAACATGCTAATCGATACCAAGTATGAGGATGATGCTGCGAGAGGCGTATGGAACAAATCGCAGGACGTAGAAGTTCGCAAAATGGTAAGATTTTCGGTTTCACTAAAACTGCACTTTATCTTATGCTTCGACTTAAACTGCAATTTATATCAACTTATAGAAATTATTATTAATCTCCAAGAACGCACCACAACTAATTTTATGATTGGAATTGTGTTTTGAAAGTATTTTTAAAAATAATTAATTAATTTTTTGTTTAAAATTAATATGTTTTTTTATATTTTCAAAGCTGATATGTAAAAAATAAAATTTTAAAAATAAATAAATAATATTATTTTAATATATTTTAAAATAAAAAATATTATAAAAAACAACCAATACTATACTCTCAAACACATAAATATTAGAACGTGCCTAACATCACAAAGGGTTTTCATTGTTCCATTATATATCTTAATTTTAACATTATCAATTCTAGCAACTTAGACTTTATTATCATTTATGAGCGCTATAGAATCTCCATCATATTCTTTGTAAGTATCAAAACATTCTTTCTTTAAATAAATATGAAAGGACCATGCAAAATCTATGATCCATGAATTTTTCAAAACCTTATTACATTTATGATCCATGAGAACATCATCATCTTTGCTCCTATCACCAATGCCTCGTTACCTTTTGACATTGTTTTCTACTTTCAAAACCTTTCATTCTCCAGTAAGATTACATCATTTAAACATGAGGTTTCGCTCTTTATCCTCAATATTATTATTTTTCTAGTATTGACTACTTGTGTTGTCAACCTGTTAACTCTTGAAAGATAGTTGTGTATATCCATTCCTTCATCCATCCCTCAAGAGTACAAATCTAACTTCAAAAGAAAACGATTAGCCATGGGTCTAGAAGCATAAATACTCTCTAGTTTTTCCCATATGCCTCAAGTACTGTCAACTCACCTCAGGGCTCAGATATTGTACTTAACCTAAAGAGTCAAAGCCAATCGAATTTGACTTGATGATTTCTTCTTAATTGAGTTCCGATTATTGTCCTGGATTTATGCAGCTTTAGTTTCTTAAGATAAATATTCTTCACTATCAAAGAACGAAATCTTTTTTTTTTCTATTAAACAATTTGATTTCAATGTCCTATAAACCCACAAAGCCATAACATAAACCAAACTTTGAAATTAATAAAAACAAAAACCATGTAACTAAATTCGCTTCTCTATGCATTCCTTGCTTTGCCTTTGCTTTGCCAAATGATCTGTGTGACATGATTACTAGGAATATGTGTAAAGTTCACAAAACAAGATACTACAAGAATTTAAAATGTTATTGAATTCATGTTGTAAGCGTCATGATCTTATAATATTGTGAGTTTTGACCAATGTAATGGCATTATATGAATAATCAATACTTACTTGAAAAGCTCTATTAATTGTCAAAACTTCAGTCACATTTGATTTTTTTATACCTGTAGAACAAGAGAAGACACAAAAAATTTCCTTTAAGTCAAATTACTTAGTATTCTAGCCGTTTGGGTCCACATAAGAAGCTAATCAAGTGATGGAAGCAAATATATTCTAGTATAGCAAAAACTCTTACATCCACATTTTATCCAAAATATATTCTAGTTGCAACTTTACGGAAAAGGGAATGATAGATTTCTTTTAATTACCTTAAATTTGATTAATCCAAAATGGAAATAAAGTTCTTTACTTGCTAAAAAATATGGAATATCTCACTGATCTACTAAATAGCGATGAATCCCTTCTTTGTTATTTTGGGACATTAAGCTAACATTGTCATGATGCTTTATATAATTTGTTTACCATATATTTTCTAATTAACACTTTGTTGTTCAGCGTGAGGTATTAAAAGCTGAGTTTATGGTATGCTTATATCATTAACTCAAGATACAAGGGTGAGTCGTAGTATTTCAATGGTAGGCACACAACATTCCAACTTCAACCAGACATCATCGGCCATTGAGGAGATGGTTTAAGATAGAATTCCATAACAATTGGCTATTGAGTTGCACAATATAAAAGTATAGATAATGGCAGAAATAAGAGAATAAATAAGTGCAAAAATCAAACAAGAAATAATAGAAAATGAGAGCAAATATGTGCATATTTAGATTTACATTTTCCTCCCTCTCTTGGAGCTTATAGATCAGGATCTTTTTCACCCCTCTACCTTTTTAAAATTTTTTATTTGTTGTTTACAAAATCTTTATGCATGGAAATCTGTTTAATATAATTATTTTTTGTGTATGGAATTCTGTTTATAATATTTTTAATTTTGTTGTTGTTGTGAGTTTAGTGTTAATGAAAAATGCATTTGGGATTATAAAAACTAAACAACACAAAAAAAAAAAGAGTATGAAACACTAACAAAATTACCAAAAAAAATTGCATTTTTGTCGGCAATATTTACTTAAGATTTCATCAAAAAGTTACATAAAATTTAGGTATTTCTGACAGAATCAGTAAAGGAATATTCCATTGGAAATTAAAGTGTATTTTCATTGATGATTTCCGTGGTAATATTTGCTCTTTTTTTTTTATGGACTTCCCGATTCAAATTGAGTGATAAAATCTAATTTTTTTAACGTGAATATTTCATCGGCCATTCCATTATAAAAGAAAGTTTATGATGGAATCACCGGTGAAACACAAAAGTCATCATGCAAAAAAATAATTTGGATAAAAATCGAATCCGCAAACGAAAGATAAGGGAATATGTAACTTAATTATCAAACCGAATATCTAAGCACAAGAACTGGAAGCAAGCAATTACAAAACTGAATAAAAGCATAGAAAATAGAGGTATGATGTACGTTTGATTTGGTGACCGCAGGGCGGCGATGGTAGCTGTTTGAATGGCTTAAATTCAGGCATGATTAGTAATTGATGTTCAACAAAGCTTAATGCTACAATGAGTAAAAGATGTGGTCAAATTTGAATAAAAATTATTAGGAATTCGGATTAATGATAAGAGGAACCCTTGTCAAATCTAAAGCTTGATATGATAAAAGGATTATTAAAACAACCATTTGTATTAGGTGGTTTGGTACCCTTACACTAGGATAGAGTTTTTCCTGGCTTTATTATAAACTAGGCTATGAGCTTTGTACAAAGATTCTAAAAGCCAATAATAGATTTGAGATCAAAATTATGTGACCACATCTAGGTCTATCCTCAAAACATGGTCGAAAGAATCTTGCATATGGAACACACATTTTATATATGTTCAATCTTGCATATGGAACACACCAGGAGGAACGAACTGGGGAAAAGAAAGCAGGAGAAAAACAAGCAAACGCAGAGAGGACGAACGAACGAAAAAAACCCAGGAAAAACAGAGACGACCGGACACAGAGGAGACGCAGATAATACACAGAGAACACTGGACCAAAGGCCACAAACAAAAACACAAACGCAAGAACAGAGATAATACAGAGAAGACGAGCAAAAACAGAAGGCCACAGGAGAACGAAACACACGCAGAACAGGGGACGGACAGGAAGAAACCGATCAGAGAAAAGCAAGAACAGAGGTGAAAGCAGAGGAAGAAAGTAACTAGTCGACAAGTCCTCCATCACGTCTTCATCTCTACCAGGTAAGTCTCTTCCCTTCCCCGGTCTTACAATTTCAATTCACTTAACACTGTGCTCTTTGAATTTTAATTAACTAATCACTGTACACGCACGATACTTGCGTCCCTGTGGAATAGGTAATTGGCTAAACTGGGTTAAATATATGTATTATTTTCTCCTTTATATTATGAGAATTATTTTTGAAGATTCTATTGAAATTCTTAACAAACTGGCATCAGTTGTTTGCGCTAATAAAATTTATATTAATTTGATATATTTATGCATATAATTTATTAATTTGTATAATACTGTTAGAAAATATTTTAAAAGTCTTAAAATATTATTTTATTTGTAAATAGAATACACAAACCCTTAGTTATTCTTGGACCTACAACTTAGATATAAAAGAAAGGCCTTACTTAACTTGAGAAAATCTACAACGCGTTAACAGCTTGATTTCGACTTGAATTTAAAAATTTATATATATGCTCCTAAATAATTGTATTACGAGAAATTATGTAGCTAATGTACGTTTTCTCTCACTAATACTTTAATTAGCAAATCTCTTGCATTCATGTTTTCTATGAATTCTTTAGTTTGCTTGGCCAAATAACAAGACATGTAATTACCAATTTACCACTGATACAACCGCAGCAAAGTTAAGTCACTCAAGAACAGATCGAGCACGTTGCAACTCTCTGTGCAGTTAAAAATAGATATGCCGAGACCAGTACATGAGGAGCTTAAATTCCCAGTTCCGAAAGACTATGGTTTTTCTGAGCCAAATAAAATACTGCAGAAGGAGTTTTATACCTATGCAAAGGAAGACAACTTCAATGCCTTGTTTTATACACTGGAACATGTTTCATTAGAGGAAGCGCTCAATATCATTTTCAAACATGTTGCTGCCTCTGGAAATTCACTGCTTCATGTGGCAGCAAGCCATGGAAGCGGAGTTGTGACACAGCTACTGTGTCATCACTTCCCCCTCCTAATCACCAGGAAAAATTTCCTGGGTGATAATGCGCTTCATCTGGCTGCCAGGGCTGGACGGTTTGACACAATTCAAATTCTCGTCAACCATGTGAAAATTGATCCTCATAGAACACTTGACCTTGCTAGCTTGCTGAGGATGAAGAATAATAAAGGAAACACCCCTTTGCATGATGCAGTCATCAAGGGTTGCCGAGAGGTGGCCTGTTTCCTCCTTTATGAAGACCTAGAAGTTTCCTACCTCAAGAACAAGGAAGACAAGTCTCCCTTGTACTTGGCAGTAGAGAGTTGCGACGGGGAGATGCTTGCTTCTTTTATAGAAGCTATGCCGGAAGGAAATTTAGGTAATGACATGTTTTCATCATTTCGACGTGAAAAATAACATGTTACTCTTATAATTATTGGTCTCATTAAAACTGATTTTTCATAATTTCATTTTATGTAAAGCATAAAATTCAAGTTATTTCCATGCATTTTGTGTTTTTTGTATTGATTATCTAATTTTAAAATTATGCTGCACTAGAAAAACTAGCGGTCGGCAAGCCGGATATAATGCTTCCCGAGGACATAAAAGGGGGAAATGTTTCATCTTGCAGCATCAATGGGCTTCCTTTCTGGAGCAAGTCTCCTGGTTAGTCGATGTCCTGTTGCCGCATCACAAAGAAACGACGAAGGCAACTTACCCATCCATGTTGCATGCCAGAAGGGCCATCTTGAAGTAGTACGCGAACTGCTTACTTATTGGCTCGATCCAATGGATTTTCTCAACGAAAAAGGACAGAATGTTCTTCACGTTGCAGCGGGGAGTGGACAGATGAAAATAGTGGATGAAATATTGAGAAATCCAGATCTGGAAGCTCTTATAAATGAGAAGGATTACGATGGAAATACACCTTTGCACTTGGCTGCAATGTATGGCCGTTCTAAGATAATGCAGGCACTAGTGAGTGACAAGCGGGTGGATAAAAGGATTGTTAATAATGAAAAGTTGAAACCATCTGGTGTTGTTGCGAAATTATTGCGAGGCGGACGCTTTGAAGCACCAAAGTCAGATGGAATGGTATGCTTATACGCTGAGCCTTTTCGAAAAACTGACCTTATGGTGCCAATTAACTTGCAATTGCTCTTGAACATCACGGGCGATCATACTCCAAATCAATCATCATATATACGTGCAAAAAATGATAATGAAAAGGACAACCTTTAACATTACAAAAACTGAATGCAAGAAAATACATTCAAATTCAGTTTCGAATGTATACTTACAAATTAATACTGTCTTTGCTTGTCCTTGCTCAGAGCAACCGAATCGATACCGAGCATGAGGATGATGCTGCGAGAGTTGTATGGAACAAATCGCAGGAAGCAGAAGTTCGCAAACTGGTATAATTTTCGGTTTCACAAACTTTCTTTCTTTTATATAAGTCTTGGCATGTGACAAACATCACATAGGGTTTTCATTGCTCCATCATATATCTTAATTTTAACATTATCAATTCTAGCAACTTAGATTTTATTATCATTTACTAGCACCTTATTACAATCCATTAATTTTTCAAAACCTTATTACATTTATGATCCCTGAGAACATCATCATCTTTGCTCCCATCTTTCATGGTATTCGTAACATCTCTAGACTTCGTAATTCTTCTAAGGCGGCTTTCATCTTCTCACAATGATACCAAACATGGCCTTTGCAATGACAATAAAAATATTTCTTATCATTGTATTCCACTCTACCTCCTTATGCCATGTTCCTCCCTTGACAATCAAAATTTTATTTCCTAGATTACCTTCCATCACCAATGCCTCGTTACCTTTCAAAACCTTTTATTCTATCCAGTAAGATTAAACCTAAAGTTATCCTTTTAACTAGTATTGTTTGCACCAATGGCTTGTAGAATGAGGTTTCGCTCTTTATCCTCAATTTTTTTTCTAATATTGACTACTTGTGTTGTCAACCTTTTAACTCTTGTGTATACCCATTCCTTCATCCATCCTCAAGAGTACAAATCTAACTTCGAAAGCAAATATGGAATGCCTCGCTAATCTACTAATAGCGATGAATTACCATATATTTTCTAATTAACACTTTGTTGTTCAGCGTAAGGTATTTAAAGTTTTGGTGGAGGCAGATGATAAGACTGAGTGTGATTTACAAAGAACGACGTTAACGACGGAGGAACTGAACAGAAGGGTAGGGAATCTTCTCGTGGTGTCAGTACTGGTAGCTGGAGTAACCTTCGCTGGTGCTATCACTGTGGCTGGATCACGTCGTGATCTTAACAGTGGTAGTTCAAAAACGCTGATGAGTTATTATATTTTTTTTGACATGGTAGCTATGGATTACTCCCTCATCGCCGCTATAATCCTTTGTCGGGTATCATTAGGTCATACCAGTTATGCAACATCAAGCTTGAAGTTAGCGACATTTTGTAATTTTTACTCCCTTCTCTGCATGGGTTTAGCATTTACATTCATTCTGGCAATCACGATGCAAGAAGAACACACTAGATCTTTCATAATCAGCATCACAATCCATGCCTGGCTTTTTGTTATCCAATTAGTTTATTCGTATGGATTGATGGTTTCAAGTGTAAAATCAACATTTTCTTTTCTGCAAGCAAATCCCTTCAAATTGATGGCTCGAATGAAAAGGAAGATGGATGTACGGACTTCTCTTATGGGTAGAGAATAGGATCACATCCAAATCAAACTGGATAGCTTGCAAACGGGAGGGCATTTTATCTTGTATTTAAATCTCATGTAATTTGTAACAAATAGATATTAAGCTCTTTCTCTTCTCTCTTGTAACGACTCTGGTTATATATAAAGCAGAACGTGCATGTCTCTGGTGTGTCTTTACAGAGTTCTTTCTGCAGGAAATTATATGAACTGGTTCATCAAACCAAACCATGATCATCCTATCAAGAAAAAAACATGGAGTTTAATTCCTAACTAACCACATGCTGAAAAATAAATTAAAAAATTTAATTTTACAAAAAGCTCTAAAATAAAATAAAAATAGCAATCAAAAGAATAATAATAGAATTAAAAATAAAAACAATTTAGATTAATATGAAATTGAACGGAAAATTTAATTTCACTATAGAATCAAAAACTAAAAATAAGAATTAAAAAAATATGGACCAAATTCAAAAAAAAAAAGACAACGTGGAATTTTTTATTGAATGAGAAAATTGAAAACAATTTTACATTTTAGAAAAAGATCTAGAACAAAAACTTCGTAATAAAAAAAGAGATCAAATTTGAAATAGTACTAAAACAAGGAGATAACTCTGAAATTTGAAATGGCTAGCATGAATTTTAAAGAGAAGAGAGGGAAAATATGGAAAACAATAAAGAAAATAACAACAACGACACACCACAAAAAATAAGAATACATGTGTTACCCCTGCAGGAAAAGAATTCTAAGATGCATCGATCGCCACCATGGAACGGTGGCTTGGCTGCTAGAAAAGGTTGCACGCACCGCCAAAGCTATTGCGTCTTTTTAACTATACCTATTACTTTCAATTCCCCATATTTGTTTCATAATCGAATCCAGTCCCTTAAGACCTAATTGCTTTAAATCAACTTAATTTAAATATGTTTTGATAAATTAGGTATCAATCGAGCATAGATCTTTTCCTTCATATTGTGGGACCCTTATATTTAAAAATAAAACTATCAAGATAATTTTCAAAAAAATAATGAAATAACCAAATTAAAATAAAAAATAACGACAACTAAAATTAGAAACTAGTTCACAAGTTTTTAAAGACTTAAATTTATTCCCAAAAGCCTTGCTTTAAACCAATAAAATGAAATATTTTATTGTAAAATTGAACATCAACTCATCACTTGGAAGATTATATCCAAATTATGTTAAAATTATTATTGTGCATGCTGTGTGGAGATGTGATACTGTGGCTGAAAATTTCCAAACATTCATATTAAAATGCTTATTATTAAAGGATATCCTAGGACTTATCTCCTAGGAATCATGATAAAAATAAGTGCTTGATCAACTTTATTTGATCTCATTTTAGTTTTGATTTAGATAATTAGTCAAAGCCTAAATGGTATTATTAATTACCATAATATTATTGTGATAAGTTGTGTTTTTTTATTTCTAGTAAAATTGTCCTCAAATCAGCATTAAATAGATTTAAGTTTTAATAAAAAAATATATATTTTCAGAAGGAAACAATATTATCTAACTAGACTTTAGTCAAACTATCTAATACCGTGTAATCTTGTCATTAGGCCTAAAAAATTGACTATGAGGATGTGTTAGTAGAGGCAATAACATTCAGAAAGGTGGCAATATTATGAACTATAAGGGGACATTATTGTGCTATCCATGTGTAGTTCTTTGTTTATATAGAGAATTAGATGACGAATAACCATTTTATAGAACATCTAATACAAGCTTCTCCATTGGTCTGAATGTTTGTGAGTTATATATTTTCTGACTTCTTGCGGCCAAAAAAATGACGTCTATCAATTACGAGGACTAACTAATTGTTACCCATTATAGCCATGTTCTTACTAAATTGGATTTTAGCATGATTACGAGGGCTATGCTGTGCAGGCGGAGGAGCATTCCTGCGGCTGAAAGAGGAATAATTGTTTGAAAATTTGGCAGCTTTGGCTTGTCTATAAGGAGTAGGTCCGCTGTCCCGGCCACCACCTGAACCATGGCCTCGCTTGTTTTGAGACTTGGTAGCAGTGGCAGCTGACGTACCCCTCTTCCTCTCTGCTTTGGTTTTTTCAAGCAGAGAAGCCCGTTTTCTCAAGCTGTCAAGGGAAAATTCTGATTCAAGCTTATGATCTTCCACACATTTGATGATTGCTTTAATAGAATTCAACTCCAAGGTACTTGACTCATCCTGCGAAAAAATTAATAAGACTCAAATATTTCATGTCATTAGAATTACACAATGTAGATAGAGATTAGACACACCGTTGCAGCTGCACTATAATTGCCATTCTTCAAGACAGTAGTTGTGATCTTCTTGGAATTCTTAAGATATGACTTGAGTAGAGATACAGGAGAAAATCTTTTCGTCAAACCAGATTCAGAAGCAAAATATACAGCCTCTATCTCTTTCCCATTCTTCACCAATTCATCAATTATATCTGCAAAACAATTTATGATTGAAAAAAGTTTAACACCATAAACACTTGTTTGAACTCTCAGCTAAACTAAGTACAGACATATACACGGTGATAAGTCATATCTTGAAACCAGTACTAGGGCTCATACACTACTTAACTACCTCTCATGAGGGGAGGAATGAGGCAGGTTTGGTTCATATGAACTAAGAAATAAGCAAGAAAGATACTCTGTCAACTAACCTTAATAAGAGGATTGTTACTCCCGGGAATACAGAAAACTTTTTGAGAGATTGACCAAATCAGTCATTGTTATTATCTGAAGTCACAACACAGATAAACTCTGCCTACCAAAATAAGAGGTTTGCTAACAAAGTTGCATGCACAATTTAAAGGGGATCCAGCCCCTGTTGGAATGGCAAACCAATAAAATTAACAGACTTTTTTTTCTTTGACAAATGGTTGATGAGAACCATTGAACACTTAAAGAGTCTAGTTCAATTATGCGTACAAAGAACATTCTTCAGAAAAGGAAATAAGCAGTTCTATGTACAATGGTGTAAGCAAAACTAGTTCAACTCTCGCTCGCATGTCATTTATACATTTATTTGTCAGGGCAGTATAGCATTGTTTCCATCACCTTGGTAAAGTCTGTTTTATTTAAATAAATTATCACTTTCCAGGTGATATCAATGCATTGTTCCACGCTGGCTTTCAAAAGCATCAGCCTGGAAACAAGGCCATACACCAAGCAGATGTAGTAGTACCAGGATAGGACCTTGCATTATTTGTAAATGTCAAAAACATCAGAAACAATTTCTAGTGGAACAAAAATGCAATAATGCAGGTTATTTTAAAATGATTTTGAACATAGGCACTTCAACTCTTAGAGCATTAACCTCGAGTCCTTTAGAAACGGAATAAAGCGTTTTTGGCATAATTTACATAGCATTTGGAGATACTAAAGCTATGCCCTTTTAGATTCACAGTATCATTTCTATTAATCATACAAAGAGAGAGATTATTATGTCCTTTGATGCCAACTAATTATGCAATGATCTCATTCACAACAATGAATCTCACAAACAAAAAATTTAGAATCCCTTTTTCTAGAGACACTGTATCAAGAAAACTTATTGCAACATAAAAAGCCAACGACACAATGTAAGTCGTGTTTTTTCTCTCACCATTGAAGTTATTTATTTGTAATAGATTATTTTAAGTTTTACATTAAATGATTTTGATGAATTGATTTTCTATACTATTATTCAAGCAGTCTTGTTTTTAGAAATTCTTACCCCCAATAGACGGAATATGAAGTTTCAATTGATTCCAAGGTGGTTTGCTTATGATTCACTAACAATTGTGTTTCTACAGTAAAAATTGAAAGATCCTTCAAATTTCAACTAATCCCTCTGTAATATTTTGAGTTAAAGGGATTGGAAAATACAATAAAGCCCTTGGAGGCTTAAAGAGTGAGTAAAATTGAATAAGGGGTATTATGGTAATTGGATAAATAGTTGATAAATATAAATAGAAAAAGAAAGAGGGATCTTAAAATTTGAAGAACAAACCGTAAGAGAGAAGGGAGGAAGAAGAAGAAGAAGAGAATAGAAGGGAAAAATAAGGGAAAAAGGAAGAGATTGGGAGGAAATAAGTTTAAAGGTAAGATTATGTATAAATATGTGTTAATTAAGCTTTAATTTCAGTTTTGATAAATGTTAGGATTATGAAGTTTGTGTTTTGAGTTTAATTGATGAATTAAATTGAATGATGGAGGTTGCTTGTTGTGTTTAATTGATGATTTAGTTAATTATGAAGATTGTGATGATTTTGAGTTATAGTTTTGTTTGAATGGTGAAATTTATGTTAGAAATCAGGGGATAACAGTAGGTGATCTGTTGAAATTCTGGGTTTGAGGTTGAAGATGACGAAAATTCAGTTTGGTCCCTCAATTTGTGAAAATTGCAGTTTAGTCCCCGAACTTTGGAAATATTACAAATTGGTCCCTGGGGCATAAATTTAGGTTCTGAGCAGAACTGAGGATGATTTAAAGGCAAAATTCCAGTATAATTAATATTTTCAGTTTGGTCCTCCAATTTGACAAATTACGATTTGACCCCTAATATTTTGATAAAATCACATTTTGGACCTTGGGGCATAATTCAAGATTCTGGACAAAGATAAGGACGAATTATGGATAAATTTCAGTATGGTTATGTATTTACAGAATTTTGGTAAAATTACATTTTGGTCCCTGTTTTGGAAAATTGTCATTTTAGTCCCTAAACCTAGGAGACTAAGCCTGATTTCTTTTTATGCATTGGAATCTTTTATTTGTGTTCTTTTGAGTTGCTTTTGAGTATATTTCATATATTTATTGTAGGTTCTCCTAACGATCCTTAATAGGATTTTCAGGTCTTTCGTCTGACATTCCTTTAATTCAGTATTTTCCGGGTGAGTGGAATAATCTTTAATATGCATATAATATAAATAAATATGTATGTTGATTATACACGAGTACGACTAGTAAATTTCTTGAATATTTATATATGTTGCTTTATTTTCCGAGTACTCATTTATTCTTGAATTTGCATTCGCAATCTGTCAAAGTAAATTCTATTTGATATGATATACGTTTCTTTGATGATTCTGTGAATATCTATTATGCCTTAATATGGGACTTGTCAGTAACTCCATGCTAACGGAGAGTAGTTAGCCTGTGTGCATATAGTATTCTGTATACCTAGCTGGTGAGAGAGGCAGCAGCCTGTGGCGATTGATCATCCCACAGTGGTCACCGACGGGTGTCATCTGGTCACCTTCGGGTGTCATCTGATCTCTGACATGTAATGCACTACGTTATGATAATATGTTACGTTATGATAATATGTTTAGTAAGTATATGTATATGTATATGTATATGTATATTAAGATAAATCATCTTACAACTTATTAATATATGAAATATCTAAAATGTATATTAAATGTTATTCCCTCACTGAGTTGGTTGAACTCACCTCTTATTTTTAATATTATTTTAGGTTCTTAGTTTCTGGTACTTTGTTGAGTGTTTCCGCTTCTTCAGTTCTGGTCGGTATGCCTTGCTTGTTCGCGAGGCTTTCCTTTCAGTTTTGATTTGATGTCTTAGACGCTCCACTGTTACCTTGGTTTAATTAAATTTGGATTTTGACAATGTAATGAGTATTATGAATTATTATTTTTGTTTTAATAACTATCTTTCGGTTTCATCAGTATTTGAATAATATAATATTTCTGAATATTATGAGCCGCTGCGTATTTTTGAACAAATTGTTCTTTTAATTTGTCCGTTCTGAGGCTTAGCGTAGGTGAGGTGTCCTTTCGACACCACTCCTACGTTGCCGGTCACGGTTCCGGGATCCGGGATTCGGGTCGTGACAAAGGTGGTATCAGAGCATGGTTTTATTAAAACCTCGTAATCTATTTGTTTTTGTTAAAACCCTCGTAATATGTGGAGCTTAGGATCTATCTTGTCTGGATGTCATTACCCTTATAATTCTCCAATCTAGTGTTTGGTGTGTCGTTCTTAAAACTCTTTATAGTTATGTTGATACATATATATAAATGCATTTTTTTTAGGAAACATGCCGAGAGCTAAACATGTAGTTAATACCGATTATGTCGGTAATGATCGAGAGGACATTCCTATCACTCGGCTTAGGAAGGAGAGGTGCAAAAAGAGAGTTAGAAACCCTTCGCCTCAACCAATGGAAGCCGAAGTTCAGGATGAGATTGAATTTGAGGGGGACTATGGTCTGGATGTTGGTAAGAACCAGGAGCAGGAATCCCATGATAGGGTATCTTATACTGATAGTGCTTTGGATAAAATTAGGCAGGCCATGCAGACCCTGGCTGACCTTTTAACTGAGAAAGAAAAGGAGAAGGATAAGAATGCATCTTCGACTTCCCATACTGTGCATGGGGTAAAAGTGTCATTGGCAGAGTTCCTTAAGTTGGCACCTCCTACCTTTAAGGGTGTAGATAACTCTGAGGATCCACAACCGTTTTTAGATGTAGTATGGCGTAGGTGTGAGGCCATGGGGTGCACGGATCATCGTGCAGTGACTTTAGCATCTTTTAGGCTAGAAGGCAAGGTGGTTGTGAACTGGTATGAGTCCAAGAGAGGTGAAAGGACAGCTAGTTCTCCACCGATGGCGTGGAAGGAATATTCTGAGATGTTTTTGGAGCGTTTTCTACCTGAAAGTGTGAGGGAAGCTAGATCATACGAGTTTGAGAAGTTGGTTCAGGGTGACTTGACTGCGACAAAGTATGAAGTGGAATTCATGCGGTTGTCCAGATTTGCTGGGTATTTGGTACCGACTGAGGAGAGGAAGATCAAGAGGTTTGTTCGGGGTCTTAATATCTACCTATTCAAAGCTATTGGGGCTCATGAGTATAAGACGTACTCGGCCGTAGTGGATCGTGCCCGAGCTATTGAGGCACGAGAGTTAGAGGATGAATTATCAATGGGTTCAGTCAAGAGGCCCAAGGTGGCAAATCAATTCTATTTTCATCAACGGTCTGATATAGGTCCTAACAGGGGACATGGAGGCCGGCAGGGCCAATTAAATCAGTCAAGGAATTTTTTGTCGAGGTCTACTGTCGGGGGAAACAATAGACACAACATGAATGGAGCTGGTCCAACTCAGAGTTGAAGTACTGTTCAGTTAACACCACAAGGTTCATATGGGAGGCCTCAATGCCAGTCTTGTGGGTCTAGGCATTACGGCACAGTCTGTTATAAGCAGACAGGAGCTTGTTTCGATTGCAGGAAGACTGATCACTTATTAAGGGATTGTCCGAACAAGCGGTGGTCCAAGCCTAGTGCTTCTGTACCGATTGCATCTCCTACTCAGACTTAGTCAGCTAGCCATTCTGTGTTTCAGGGTGGTTGTGGAGCTGGTGAGCGTGGCCAGCAGGGCCGTGGAGTAGGTAGTAGAGCTTTTGCGCCAACAAGTCAGAGACAGGCACGAGTTTTTGCTATCACTCAGCAGGATGCCCAGGCATCCAATACTATTGTCTCAGGTACACTTTTGATATGTTCCTTCGAGGCTAGAGTTTTATTTGACACTGGGGCAACTCACTCTTTCGTGTCATCATATTTTGCTTTAAGGTTTATTAAACAACCCATTTTGTTAGAGAGTCCTTTATGTGTGGCTACCCCTTCAGATGAGGTTATGTTTGGGGAATATGTTTATGTTGATTATGAAGTTGAAGTGCAAGGTAGAAACCTATTAGGTGATTTGGTAAGTTTAGAAATAGTAGGTTTTGATGTGATACTAGGTATGGACTGGTTGTCAAGGCATCATGCCTTAGTTGACTGTTGGAATAAGACAGTGGTTTTCAAGCCTGATGAGGAGACATAGTTTGCTTTTCATGGAGATGGGTTATCATCTCCATCTAGTATTCTCTCGGCCATCACGAGAAGGATGGTACGAAAGGGTATGCAAGGGTTTTTGACTTATGTGCATGATGTGAACATGGAGGTCCCGGGGATAGAACAAGTTTCGATAGTTAAGGAATTCATCGATGTTTTTCCCGATGACTTACCTGGACTACCTCCCAATAGGGAAATTGAATTCTGTATTGATATAGATTCAGGAACAAAACCAATCTCTATGGCACCTTACAGGATGGCGCCAGCAGAATTAAAAGAGTTGAAGGAGCAGATTCAAGATTTGTTAGATAAGGGGTTTATTCGTCCGAGTATGTCTCCATGGGGGGCACCTATTTTATTTGTAAAGAAGAAGGAGGGG
>JANKYH010001022.1:0-34258 GCA_027475595.1 Populus davidiana x Populus alba var. pyramidalis | reverse complement strand
AGTGATTTATGATTCTAACGTAGTCCAGGGGCGCTGAAGATTTCAGCGTCACCGTGGATCTGGGTTCGGGGATGATTTCTAGGTGTCTAGGGACTCAGTTTTTGTCAGTGATTATGACTCTAACGTAGTCCAGGGGCGCTGAAGATTTCAGCGTCAACGTGGATCTGGGTTCCGGGGATGATTTCTGGGTGTCTAGGGACTCAGTTTTGTCAGTGATTTATGATTCTACGTAGTCCAGGGGCGTTGAAGATTTCAGCGTCACCGTGGATTTCGATTCGGTGATGATTTCTGGGTCTCTAGGGACTCAGTTTTCGTCTTTGATTTATGAGTCTGACGTCGTCCATAGGGGCTGAAGATTTCAGCGTCACCGTGGATCTGGGTTCCGGGGATGATTTCTATGTGTCTAGGGACTCAGTTTTTGTCAGTGATTTATGTCTAACGTAGTACAGGGGCGCTGAAGATTTCAGCGTCACCGTGGATCTGGGTCCGGGGATGATTCTGGGTGTCTAGGGACTCAGTTTTTGTCAGTGATTTATGATTCTAACGTAGTCAGGGGCGCTGAAGATTTCAGCATCACCGTGGATGTCGATTCCGGTGATGATTTCTGGGTCTCTAGGGACTCGTTTTCGTCTTGATTTATGAGTCTGACGTCGTCCATAGGGGCTGAAGGTTTCAGCGTCACCGTGGATCTGGGTTCGGGGATGATTTCTGGGTGTCTAGGGACTCAGTTTTGTCAGTGATTATGATTCTTACGTAGTCCAGGGGCGTTGAAGATTTCAGCGTCACCGTGGATTCGATTCGGGTGATGATTCTGGGTCTCTAGGGACGCAGTTTTAGTCTTTGATTTATGAGTCTGACGTCGTCCATAGGGGCTGAAGATTTCAGCGTCACCGTGGATCTGGGTTCCGGGGATGATTTCTAGGTGTCTAAGGACTCAGTTTTTGTCAGTGATTTCTTGACTCTAACGTAGTCCAGGGGCGCTGAAGATTTCAGCGTCACCGTGGATCTGGGTTCCGGGGATGATTTCTGGGTGTCTAGGGACTCAGTTTTTGTCAGTGATTTATGATTCTAACGTAGTCAAGGGCGCTGAAGATTTCAGCATCACGTGGATGTCGATTCCGGTGATGATGTCTGGGTCTCTAGGGACTCAGTTTTCGTCTTTGATTTATGAGTCTGACGTCGTCCATAGGGGCTGAGGTTTCAGCGTCACCGTGGATCTGGGTTCCGGGGATAATTTCTAGGTGTCTAGGGACTCAGTTTTTGTCAGTGATTTATGATTCTAACGTAGTCCAGGGGCGCTGAAGATTTCAGCGTCACCGTGGATCTGGGTTCCGGGGATGATTTCTAGGTGTCTAGGGACTCAGTTTTTGTCAGTGATTAGACTCTAAAGTAGTCCAGGGCGCTGAACATTTCAGCGTCACGTGGATCTGGGTTCCGGGGATGATTTCTGGGTGTCTAGGGACTCAGTTTTTGTCAGTGATTATGATTCTTACGTAGTCCAGTGGCGCTGAAGATTTCAGCGTCACCGTGGATTTCGATTCCGGTGATGATTTCTGGGTCTCTAGGGACTTAGTTTTCGTCTTTGATTTATGAGTCTGACGTCGTCCATAGGGGCTGAAGATTTCAGCGTCACCGTGGATATGGGTTCCGGGGATGATTTCTAGGTGTCTAGGGACTTAGTTTTTGTTAGTGATTTATGATTCTAACGTAGTCCAGGGGCGCTGAAGATTTCAGCGTCACCGTGGATCTGGGTTCCGGGGATGATTTCTAGGTGTCTAGGGACTCAGTTTTCGTCTTTGATTTATGATTCTAACGTAGTACAGGGGCGCTGAAGATTTCAGCGTCACCGTGGATCTGGGTTCCGGGGATGATTTCTGGGTGTCTAGGGACTCAGTTTTTGTCAGTGATTTATGATTCTTACGTAGTCCAGGGGCGCTGAAGATTTCAGCATCACCGTGGATTTCGATTCCGGTGATGATTTCTGGGTCTCTAGGGACTCAGTTTTCGTCTTTGATTTATGAGTCTGACGTCGTCCATAGGGGCTGAAGATTTCAGCGTCACCGTGGATCTGGGTTCCGGGGATGATTTCTAGGTGTCTAGGGACTCAGTTTTTGTCAGTGATTTATGATTCTAACGTAGTACAGGGGCGCTGAAGATTTCAGCGTCACCGTGGATCTGGGTTCCGGGGATTATTTCTGGGTGTCTAGGGACTCAGTTTTTGTCAGTGATTTATCATTCTAACGTAGTCCAGGGGCGCTGAAGATTTCAGCATCACCGTGGATGTCGATTCCGGTGATGATTTCTGGGTCTCTAGGGACTCAGTTTTCGTCTTTGATTTATGAGTCTGACGTCGTCCATAGGGGCTGAAGATTTCAGCGTCACCGTGGATCTGGGTTCCGGGGATGATTTCTGGGTGTCTAGGGACTCAGTTTTTGTCAGTGATTTATGATTCTAACGTAGTCCAGGGGCGCTGAAGATTTCAGCATCACCGTGGATGTCGATTCCGGTGATGATTTCTGGGTGTCTAGGGACTCAGTTTTCGTCTTTGATTTATGAGTCTGACGTCGTCCATAGGGGCTGAAGGTTTCAGCGTCACCGTGGATCTGGGTTCCGGGGATGATTTCTAGGTGTCTAGGGACTTAGTTTTTGTTAGTGATTTATGATTCTAACGTAGTCCAGGGGCGCTGAAGATTTCAGCGTCACCGTGGATCTGGGTTCCGGGGATGATTTCTAGGTGTCTAGGGACTCAGTTTTTGTCAGTGATTTTGACTATAACGTAGTCAGGGGCGCTGAAGATTTCAGCGTCACCGTGGATCTGGGTTCCGGGGATGATTTCTGGTTGTCTAGGGACTCAGTTTTTGTCAGTGATTTATGATTCTTACGTAGTCCAGGGGCGTTGAAGATTTCAGCGTCACCGTGGATTTCGATTCCGGTGATGATTTCTGGGTCTCTAGGGACGCAGTTTTCGTCTTTGATTTATGAGTCTGACGTCGTCCATAGGGGCTGAAGATTTCAGCGTCACCGTGGATCTGGGTTCCGGGGATGATTTCTAGGTGTCTAAGGACTCAGTTTTTGTCAGTGATTTATGACTCTAACGTAGTCCAGGGGCGCTGAAGATTTCAGCGTCACCGTGGATCTGGGTTCCGGGGATGATTTCTGGGTGTCTAGGGACTCAGTTTTGTCAGTGATTTATGATTCAACGTAGTCCAGGGCGCTGAAGATTTCAGCATCACCGTGGATGTCGATTCCGATGATGATGTCTGGGTCTCTAGGGACTCAGTTTTCGTCTTTGATTTATGAGTCTGACGTCGTCCATAGGGGCTGAAGGTTTCAGCGTCACCGTGGATCTGGGTCCGGGGATGATTTCTAGGTGTCTAGGGACTCAGTTTTTGTCAGTGATTTATGATTCTAACGTAGTCCAGGGGCGCTGAAGATTTCAGCGTCACCGTGGATCTGGGTTCCGGGGATGATTTCTAGGTGTCTAGGGACTCAGTTTTTGTCAGTGATTTATGACTCTAACGTAGTCCAGGGGCGCTGAACATTTCAGCGTCACCGTGGATCTGGGTTCCGGGGATGATTTCTGGGTGTCTAGGGACTCAGTTTTTGTCAGTGATTTATGATTCTTACGTAGTCCAGTGGCGCTGAAGATTTCAGCGTCACCGTGGATTTCGATTCCGGTGATGATTTCTGGGTCTCTAGGGACTTAGTTTTCGTCTTTGATTTATGAGTCTGACGTCGTCCATAGGGGCTGAAGATTTCAGCGTCACGTGGATATGGGTTCCGGGGATGATTTCTAGGTGTCTAGGGACTTAGTTTTGTGAGTGATTTATGATTCTAACGTAGTCCAGGGGCGCTGAAGATTTCAGCGTCACCGTGGATCT
Organism: Populus davidiana x Populus alba var. pyramidalis; assembly: GCA_027475595.1. NCBI lineage: Eukaryota > Viridiplantae > Streptophyta > Magnoliopsida > Malpighiales > Salicaceae > Populus > Populus davidiana x Populus alba var. pyramidalis. Next base: position 30,377 of record JANKYH010001022.1, on the reverse strand, counting down.
GGTTCCGGGGATGATTTCTAGGTGTCTAGGGACTCAGTTTTCGTCTTTGATTTATGATTCTAACGTAGTACAGGGGCGCTGAAGATTTCAGCGTCACCGTGGATTTCGATTCCGGTGATGATTTCTGGGTCTCTAGGGACTCAGTTTTCGTCTTTGATTTATGAGTCTGACGTCGTCCATAGGGGCTGAAGGTTTCAGCGTCACCGTGGATCTGGGTTCGGGGATGATTTCTAGGTGTCTAGGGACTCAGTTTTTATCAGTGATTTATGATTCTAACGTAGTCCAGGGGCGCTGAAGATTTCAGCGTCACCGTGGATCTGGGTTCCGGGGATGATTTCTAGGTGTCTAGGGACTCAGTTTTTGTCAGTGATTTATGATTCTTACGTAGTCCAGGGGCGTTGAAGATTTCAGCGTCACCGTGGATTTCGATTCCGGTGATGATTTCTGGGTCTCTAGGGACTCAGTTTTCGTCTTTGATTTATGAGTCTGACGTCGTCCATAGGGGCTGAAGATTTCAGCGTCACCGTGGATCTGGGTTCCGGGGATAATTTCTGGGTGTCTAGGGACTCAGTTTTTGTCAGTGATTTATGATTCTAACGTAGTCCAGGGGCGCTGAAGATTTCAGCATCACCGTGGATGTCGATTCCGGTGATGATTTCTGGGTCTCTAGGGACTCAGTTTTCGTCTTTGATTTGTGAGTCTGACGTCGTCCATAGGGGCTGAAGGTTTCAGCGTCACCGTGGATCTGGGTTCCGGGGATGATTTCTAGGTGTCTAGGGACTTAGTTTTTGTTAGTGATTTATGATTCTAACGTAGTCCAGGGGCGCTGAAGATTTCAGCGTCACCGTGGATCTGGGTTCCGGGGATGATTTCTAGGTGTCTAGGGACTCAGTTTTTGTCAGTGATTTATGACTATAACGTAGTCCAGGGCGCTGAAGATTTCAGCGTCACCGTGGATCTGGGTTCCGGGGATGATTTCTGGGTGTCTAGGGACTCAGTTTTTGTCAGTGATTTATGATTCTTACGTAGTCCAGGGGCGTTGAAGATTTCAGCGTCACCGTGGATTTCGATTCCGGTGATGATTTCTGGGTCTCTAGGGACGCAGTTTTCGTCTTTGATTTATGAGTCTGACGTCGTCCATAGGGGCTGAAGATTTCAGCGTCACCGTGGATCTGGGTTCCGGGGATGATTTCTAGGTGTCTAAGGACTCAGTTTTTGTCAGTGATTTATGACTCTAACGTAGTCCAGGGGCGCTGAAGATTTCAGCGTCACCGTGGATCTGGGTTCCGGGGATGATTTCTGGGTGTCTAGGGACTCAGTTTTTGTCAGTGATTTATGATTCTAACGTAGTCCAGGGGCGCTGAAGATTTCAGCATCACCGTGGATGTCGATTCCGATGATGATGTCTGGGTCTCTAGGGACTCAGTTTTCGTCTTTGATTTATGAGTCTGACGTCGTCCATAGGGGCTGAAGGTTTCAGCGTCACCGTGGATCTGGGTTCCGGGGATGATTTCTAGGTGTCTAGGGACTCAGTTTTTGTCAGTGATTTATGATTCTAACGTAGTCCAGGGGCGCTGAAGATTTCAGCGTCACCGTGGATCTGGGTTCCGGGGATGATTTCTAGGTGTCTAGGGACTCAGTTTTTGTCAGTGATTTATGACTCTAACGTAGTCCAGGGGCGCTGAAGATTTCAGCGTCACCGTGGATTTCGATTCCGGTGATGATTTCTGGGTCTCTAGGGACTCAGTTTTCGTCTTTGATTTATGAGTCTGACGTCGTCCATAGGGGCTGAAGGTTTCAGCGTCACCGTGGATCTGGGTTCCGGGGATGATTTCTAGGTGTCTAGGGACTCAGTTTTTATCAGTGATTTATGATTCTAACGTAGTCCAGGGCGCTGAAGATTTCAGCGTCACCGTGGATCTGGGTTCCGGGGATGATTTCTAGGTGTCTAGGGACTCAGTTTTTGTCAGTGATTTATGATTCTTACGTAGTCCAGGGGCGTTGAAGATTTCAGCGTCACCGTGGATTTCGATTCCGGTGATGATTTCTGGGTCTCTAGGGACTCAGTTTTCGTCTTTGATTTATGAGTCTGACGTCGTCCATAGGGGCTGAAGGTTTCAGCGTCACCGTGGATCTGGGTTCCGGGGATGATTTCTAGGTGTCTAGGGACTCAGTTTTTATCAGTGATTTATGATTCTAACGTAGTCCAGGGGCGCTGAAGATTTCAGCGTCACCGTGGATATGGGTTCCGGGGATGATTTCTAGGTGTCTAGGGACTTAGTTTTTGTGAGTGATTTATGATTCTAACGTAGTCCAGGGGCGCTGAAGATTTCAGCGTCACCGTGGATCTGGGTTCCGGGGATGATTTCTAGGTGTCTAGGGACTCAGTTTTCGTCTTTGATTTATGATTCTAACGTAGTACAGGGGCGCTGAAGATTTCAGCGTCACCGTGGATTTCGATTCCGGTGATGATTTCTGGGTCTCTAGGGACTCAGTTTTCGTCTTTGATTTATGAGTCTGACGTCGTCCATAGGGGCTGAAGGTTTCAGCGTCACCGTGGATCTGGGTTCCGGGGATGATTTCTAGGTGTCTAGGGACTCAGTTTTTATCAGTGATTTATGATTCTAACGTAGTCCAGGGGCGCTGAAGATTTCAGCGTCACCGTGGATCTGGGTTCCGGGGATGATTTCTAGGTGTCTAGGGACTCAGTTTTTGTCAGTGATTTATGATTCTTACGTAGTCCAGTGGCGCTGAAGATTTCAGCGTCACCGTGGATTTCGATTCCGGTGATGATTTCTGGGTCTCTAGGGACTTAGTTTTCGTCTTTGATTTATGAGTCTGACGTCGTCCATAGGGGCTGAAGATTTCAGCGTCACCGTGGATATGGGTTCCGGGGATGATTTCTAGGTGTCTAGGGACTTAGTTTTTGTGAGTGATTTATGATTCTAACGTAGTCCAGGGGCGCTGAAGATTTCAGCGTCACCGTGGATCTGGGTTCCGGGGATGATTTCTAGGTGTCTAGGGACTCAGTTTTCGTCTTTGATTTATGATTCTAACGTAGTACAGGGGCGCTGAAGATTTCAGCGTCACCGTGGATTTCGATTCCGGTGATGATTTCTGGGTCTCTAGGGACTCAGTTTTCGTCTTTGATTTATGAGTCTGACGTCGTCCATAGGGGCTGAAGGTTTCAGCGTCACCGTGGATCTGGGTTCCGGGGATGATTTCTAGGTGTCTAGGGACTCAGTTTTTATCAGTGATTTATGATTCTAACGTAGTCCAGGGGCGCTGAAGATTTCAGCGTCACCGTGGATCTGGGTTCCGGGGATGATTTCTAGGTGTCTAGGGACTCAGTTTTTGTCAGTGATTTATGATTCTTACGTAGTCCAGGGGCGTTGAAGATTTCAGCGTCACCGTGGATTTCGATTCCGGTGATGATTTCTGGGTCTCTAGGGACTCAGTTTTCGTCTTTGATTTATGAGTCTGACGTCGTCCATAGGGGCTGAAGATTTCAGCGTCACCGTGGATCTGGGTTCCGGGGATAATTTCTGGGTGTCTAGGGACTCAGTTTTTGTCAGTGATTTATGATTCTAACGTAGTCCAGGGGCGCTGAAGATTTCAGCATCACCGTGGATGTCGATTCCGGTGATGATTTCTGGGTCTCTAGGGACTCAGTTTTCGTCTTTGATTTGTGAGTCTGACGTCGTCCATAGGGGCTGAAGGTTTCAGCGTCACCGTGGATCTGGGTTCCGGGGATGATTTCTAGGTGTCTAGGGACTTAGTTTTTGTTAGTGATTTATGATTCTAACGTAGTCCAGGGGCGCTGAAGATTTCAGCGTCACCGTGGATCTGGGTTCCGGGGATGATTTCTAGGTGTCTAGGGACTCAGTTTTTGTCAGTGATTTATGACTATAACGTAGTCCAGGGGCGCTGAAGATTTCAGCGTCACCGTGGATGTAAACCCCCGTAAATAAAAATAAATAATAAGAACAATAATAATAAAAAGAAAGAATAAAAAAAAAAAACAATACATAGGATTGAAGTAATGACGTTTCGATGAGTAATGGATATTCGGTATGAAAGAAATGAATAAATAGTAGGAATGACAATAAATGTGTCATGTGAGAGAGAGAATGATCTCCATAAATAAATTTAAAGATATTGTTGAAGTCGAAAAGAGAGTCATGATTTTTAGTTTAAAACTTGTAACGTTGCTGAAACCAGTGATGAGGTTTCAATGGATGACCCGGTCAAAACACGTATTTTGACAAATTAATGATAAATGTGGTAATATTGAATTTATTGAGTATAAATTAAGGGAAATGTCATGAGGATCTAAGTAAATAAATTAATGCATGAAATTCAGATTTTTGTGTAAAAGACACTAATTGTCTAGTTTTACAATATCGATGATATATCTCAATCCGACCGTTGGATCGGGTTGAAATTTTGTAAGGAATCTCCAGACATATTGTTTTATATTAGGTTCAAATTTCATGTTAATCGGAGTTGGAAAAGATTTACGAAGAGTACTGAAAATCGGGTAAATGAAAGAAGATGACACAAGGGTATTTTGTAATTTTATCAAAACAAATACTCTCCTCTCCTCTCTTTAAAACCAGAACACGTCCTCCTCTGCAAATGAAAAAGGAAACAGGAGGGAGACCATTTGTTTTGTCCCATTTTCTTCATTTTCTCTTCATCTCTTCAAGCTAAATCAAAAGGGAGTGTTCTTAGGAGGATCCTATCCAAGAAAACAAATTAAATAACAACTTAGAGAGTTATAGAGCTTGAGAGAAACAAAGAGAAGAAGCTGGAAATTGGAAGAGGAGGACATGATTTTTGTAAATTTTTGCAAGAATTCATTGAAATAAGTTAAAGTAGCAAAGGTAAGCAATATACCCTTTAGTAATTTCGTTTTTCTCTCTTGTTCTTGCATGAGGAGAAGAAAACCCCCAAGTTTAAAATTCTAGGGTTCATATAAATATTTTGGGGGAGTAATTGTTCATGTGAATTTCGAGATTAATTGCATGAAAATGGCTTGATTTGCTGAAAAATAGAAAGAATCAATTGATTTGAAACTATGGGTTTGGGATTGCAACAGGGCAGGCACTTCGGCAGCCATAGTTTACTTTCCACCGTTGGATTAAATTGATTTTTGGATATGTTATTATGCTCAATGTCACCTACATTCTGACCGGAGGGATTGTAAATATCAGACTTCGTTTGAGGGCTGTCACCGGAGGAACATTTCTGGAAAATCATACTTCAGGACAGCCTTGTTCGTCAGCTGTTATATCATCATTTCACCGTTGGATTGGTCTGGATTTTGGATATGTTGTTCATCCAGATGTTATATAAATTCGGAACGGTTAAGATCGGAAAAGAACACTCCTACAAGAAATTGTACTTCCTGAACAACAGGTCTCCAAATTTCAGGTCAGTCCGTTATTGTTCTGATATCAGGAGTTTTAACCGTTGGATGTATGTGAATTTTGGATATGTTATTATAGTCAATGTCACCTACATTCTGACCGGAGGGATTGTAAATAACAGACTTTGTTTGAGGGCTGTCATCGGAGGAACATTTCTGGAAAATCACCCTTCAAGACAGCCTTGTTCGTCAGCCGTTATGTACTTCCTGAACAGCAGGTCTCTAAATTTCAGGTCAGTCCGGTATTGTTCTGATATCGGGAGTTTTAACCGTTGGATGTATAATTTTGGATATGTTATTCTAATGACGATGATGTATAATTCCACCGTTTGGATGTATTGAACTCTAAATTTAAATAATGATGTTTTAAGTTTGGTTTGAGAAATATTGAATGAGAATATGAGGGTTAGCATAAAAAAATATGTTTTGGGACTAAGGATAATGGTAATGGTTTAATGATGATGGTTGTGTTTGTGTTCTGTTTGAGTCATGTTTGATGTGTTGATAAGTGATGGTATAGTTAAATTCTATAAAGAATACTGATTGACTAATATTTTGGTTGTGTTAGAATGGAAAATCATGTTGTAAGTTGAATTATGATATAAGGAATCATTTTGAGTGTGCTTTTGGATAAAAATTGGCATGTGTAGTCATTGATAAAATTTAAGTTAAATTACATTGTTTGGTGATAGATTAAATGTCTTGGGACAAAAGAAAATCGATGACGAAAAGTCATGCGCTTTGGACATTGAAGATCATTGATGAAGAATTGAATTAAATGGTCATTTAATTTAAATGACAAGTACAAAAATAAAATACATTCATGGAAATTGTTTACGGAAGTATTTGATTTTGTGAATTTATGAATATTATGAATAAATCGGGAAGATTCAATAATGATTCAGGATGTTATATTAAAAATGTAGGAGAAGCATTCACTCGACTTCTCAGGAGCTCGTATAGTAGGAGCTTTGCAGGAGGGACACAACAACAAGGAAGAGCGAGTTGAGCTTCTGCAGCTGGTAGGTGTTCTATACCTACACTTTTTACGTAGCGTTAATTTATGAACTTATTAAATTCTTGGTCTTTGCGTCTATGGATGAAACCACAAAGAGAGAGGATAAAGTGAAATAAACGAGAAATTAAAAATGGATTTGAGTACTTGACTGGGTTAAGAATATGAATTACACTAATAGACTTCATTGATGATCATTCCTCGAACTTGATTAGCTGGTCCCGAATGCGGAGGCTAATGATGTTAGTAAGATTTACTAACATCGGGCTTAAATGTTGACAAATGGTTGATTAGCTTCGGCTAATGGCATCCGAATGGATGACCGGGATGAAGGACTGATTAGCTTCGGCTAATGGCATCCGAATGGATAGCCGGGACAAATGAATGATTAGCTTCGGCTAATGGCATCCGAATGGATGGCCGGGACAACGAATGATTAGCTTCGGCTAATGACATCCGGATGGATGGGCGGGACAAATGAATGATTAGCTTCGGCTAATGACATCCGGATGGATGGGCGGGAGAAATGAATGATTAGCTTTGGCTAATGGCATCCGAAGTGGATGACCGGGGTGAGTGAAAGGTTAATGATATTGACCGGTGCTGTGAATATCGGCAATCACACGAAACTTGATTAGCCGGTCTCGAATGCAAATCATCCCTGAAAACGAGGGATACTGAACTTGATTAACTATTCGGGTGAGAATAGTTAATGATATTGACTGGTGCGGTCAATATCGGCAATCACACGAAACTTGATTAGCCGGTCCCGAATGCGGAGGCTAATGATGTTAGTAAGGTTTACTAACATCGGCATAATCATCCCTGAACATGAGGGATACTAAACTTGATTAACTATTCAGGTGAGAATAGTTAATGATACTGACCGGTGCTGTCAATATCGGAAATCACACGAAACTTGATTAGCCGGTCCCGAATGCGGAGGCTAATGTTGTTAGTAAGGTTTACTAACATCGGCATAATCATCCCTGAAAACGAGGGATACTGAACTTGATTAACTATTCAGGTGAGAATAGTTAATGATATTGACCGGTGCTGTCCATATCGGCAATCACACGAAACTTGACTAGTTATTCCTGAAGTGAAAGCTAATGATGTCAAGAATCTTGACATCAACATTTCTGAAAATATTCCAAGATATTATGGAAAGAAAAATCTGATTGGCTATTTCATGTTAGAAATAGTCGATAACATCAATCAATGGTATTAATTTTGACATTTATAATGAACTTGATTAGCCGATCCTAATATGAGAGACTAATAACACTAATGAAAATTTATTAGTATCGGCATTCCCTTCCAAGTTTTAGGGGAGAGGTAATAATTAAAAATATTAATGAAATGGGGATTGACATGTTGATAGGATTATTCATTCGCCCTTGAAGAGGCGGATATTGATTGGAAATTATGGAATAAGATGGGCGGAGGAACTAGTTACCCGGTGATGGGCTAGTGGCATTAGTTTTGTTTTCTAATGACCGGAATATACAACTTGAATTAAACTTACTTGTGTGGTGTTAATAGTGCCAGGATGACTGACTTGTTAGATTATAAATGGAATGTTGGATGATACCTAATTGTTAAACAAAAATGGTAATTTATGTTTATATCATGGATTATTGGAGAAAAAAAAAAGAAACTGATGAGGATCTAATTCTTGTGAAGGATGGAGGCAAATATCGTATTGCTTGGGACGTGAGAGCAAAAGTTCATTAACCATGGTAGGTGTTATACAGTTAAAGAATGCAATGATATATATATGATGTATTTTGAATTGATTGAAAAGAATTGTAATTAATATAATTTGAGAATCATGTCCTGCGCACAGGGAGGATGTCAAAGAAATTATGATCAATAATGTAAATATGTTGTATTAAGGTTTCATGTTGTTACTGGCATGATAAGAATTTAGTGATAATTATAATAGTGTAATAAAATGCCAATAATAGTCATATTACTCAAAGATGGATCGGATGTGAATATTGTGAAAATGATGGCCGGTTCCATGATAATGAGAGATTTTACTGAAAATCTAAAGAAACATAGGAATGTGTTGAAATGGGCACAAGAAATATGTAAGTGGAATATATTTATAAACTAAAATTGGACTGAAATAATGATGAGTTTGACATCTTATATGGAAAAGCCATAATAGGTATAATAGATGTTGGGATTGAAATTGATATATAAAGAGATAGAGTAAGAGGGAGAGAAATCACATGGTAGATATTATAATGAAGTAAATGCGCTCATGAGGTGAAACAAGACACAAAATGAAAATGTTGAATTATTATAATGAATTAAATGCGCTCATGAGGTGAAACAAGACACAAAACGAAAATGTTGAATGATTCTAGGAAGGATGGATAGAGATGTAATAATGGAAGGATAAATGCGAATTTCAAGGAACTATGATTGCATATCGTTGAATATATGTTTAACTTCGTGCATGTATTGTGTGATTTTCCTTTTATGCTATATTTATTATATACATTATGAAATTGCAGGTCCTTCAGATTCATACCAGAAGTAGCGTTTCAGGTCCTCTAGTTTCCTTTTGCATGATTGAATAAGAAGATGAACATTAATGTATTTTGTCATTAAGGAACTAAATGACTTAATATGTAATAGTACTTTTTTTACATTAAGTGTCGGGACATAAAAATATATTATTCTGTATTTGTAATTCTTAGTTTGCTTACTTGCAATTATTATGAATTATGTGTGTTAATGGGAAAGAAATGAGCATGCGAAATGTGAGGCATGTACCGTGAATGATGTGTTGTTGAGGTTCTACATGATTATGATGTGATTGAGAAATAAGTATAATTGTACAAGATGATTGTCGATAACTTGGGACCTCCAGATATAAAGGAAACTCTGCCAAAATTTCAGTGGAAATTTCGGCAAGTCTCCGATAAGTTCGGTGGATAAAAAAAAAAAAAAAAAAAAACCCATTTTTTTAAAAGTTAATACTCAAAGTTCTTTTATGAATGTACGAAATTACAGGGCGTTACAGTTGGTATCAGAGCTCCTGGATAATATTCAGTTGACCATGATATGATAAATCAGGAGAGGTAAAATATTATCTGGTATCAGATATGTGTTAAAATAAGAACGAATGATGATTGAAAAAAAAAAAAGGGGTTTCTAGAAATACATGAAGAATATAATGAGTTGATAGAGTTGAGTATGAATGCTAGAACCACAGTTTAAGTATTGCATGTGAATGGAAGGAAGTTAAAGTTTCTATAGGATGGAAAATTGTTTGACATACAATGCCTAGTGAAATTACGATTTTAGAAGGCGTAAGGTGTATCCTTCATTGAGTCTATGATGATAGGTAAAATAATATTATAATGTAGGGTAATGATGGTGCTAAAATTATTTTTGGTTAAATGTCACATGAAGTACCATGTCAAATAGTAGTCTTGCAGAGGATGATACAACGTATGTGAAGTGATTAATGAGGGTGATAGAGAAAGCTTAGAAGTTAAATGATGATGGTGGTTTATAATTGTTGTTATAAATGAAACTATGAATACTATGGTAGAATGAGAGTGAGGGAGGAGGGGCTTAGATGGATTTGATTTATAATTATATAACTCTAAGGAACCAGTGATGGTTATCATGGTTAGAAATCCTAAGAATGAGAACTATGGTAAAGGCCCTAAAGAGAGAGATGAGGTGGATTGTTTTGATAAGTTCACGGACAAAGGAAGGTTATGTTGTATATAGCATAATGATGTGTGAGTCAAGGCTATAATAACATTATTATAGTGTAATAATGGTGGCTGAATTATGATGATTTAATTGTATGTAAAAGGTAGTAGTTTCAATGTTGGGACTATACATAAATGGTTATTGTCGTAGACAACATGTAATGGTATGATCTTAGTTAGTTCCTTATGATGTAAAAGTGGAACTGTAAGGGTTGACAACATAAGAACTCGTACTCTAAGATCAGAGTCAGTGGATACTTATGGATATCCAAATCGGATACACAAGAAACATGGCTGAAAGAAAATGGTAAGGATGAGATAAGCATTTAACAAGTTAAATTTGATGTCAAGCTTAAACTGGAACCTAAATTTTGAGGACAAAATTTCTTAAGGAGGGGAGAATGTAAACCCCCGTAAATAAAAATAAATAATAAGAACAATAATAATAAAAAGAAAGAATAAAAAAAAAAAACAATACATAGGATTGAAGTAATGACGTTTCGATGAGTAATGGATATTCGGTATGAAAGAAATGAATAAATAGTAGGAATGACAATAAATGTGTCATGTGAGAGAGAGAATGATCTCCATAAATAAATTTAAAGATATTGTTGAAGTCGAAAAGAGAGTCATGATTTTTAGTTTAAAACTTGTAACGTTGCTGAAACCAGTGATGAGGTTTCAATGGATGACCCGGTCAAAACACGTATTTTGACAAATTAATGATAAATGTGGTAATATTGAATTTATTGAGTATAAATTAAGGGAAATGTCATGAGGATCTAAGTAAATAAATTAATGCATGAAATTCAGATTTTTGTGTAAAAGACACTAATTGTCTAGTTTTACAATATCGATGATATATCTCAATCCGACCGTTGGATCGGGTTGAAATTTTGTAAGGAATCTCCAGACATATTGTTTTATATTAGGTTCAAATTTCATGTTAATCGGAGTTGGAAAAGATTTACGAAGAGTACTGAAAATCGGGTAAATGAAAGAAGATGACACAAGGGTATTTTTGTAATTTTATCAAAACAAATACTCTCCTCTCCTCTCTTTAAAACCAGAACACGTCCTCCTCTGCAAATGAAAAAGGAAACAGGAGGGAGACCATTTGTTTTGTCCCATTTTCTTCATTTTCTCTTCATCTCTTCAAGCTAAATCAAAAGGGAGTGTTCTTAGGAGGATCCTATCCAAGAAAACAAATTAAATAACAACTTAGAGAGTTATAGAGCTTGAGAGAAACAAAGAGAAGAAGCTGGAAATTGGAAGAGGAGGACATGATTTTTGTAAATTTTTGCAAGAATTCATTGAAATAAGTTAAAGTAGCAAAGGTAAGCAATATACCTTTAGTAATTTCGTTTTTCTCTCTTGTTCTTGCATGAGGAGAAGAAAACCCCCAAGTTTAAAATTCTAGGGTTCATATAAATATTTTGGGGGAGTAATTGTTCATGTGAATTTCGAGATTAATTGCATGAAAATGGCTTGATTTGCTGAAAAATAGAAAGAATCAATTGATTTGAAACTATGGGTTTTGGGATTGCAACAGGGCAGGCACTTCGGCAGCCATAGTTTGACTTTCCACCGTTGGATTAAATTGATTTTTGGATATGTTATTATGCTCAATGTCACCTACATTCTGACCGGAGGGATTGTAAATATCAGACTTCGTTTGAGGGCTGTCACCGGAGGAACATTTCTGGAAAATCATACTTCAGGACAGCCTTGTTCGTCAGCTGTTATATCATCATTTCACCGTTGGATTGGTCTGGATTTTGGATATGTTGTTCATCCAGATGTTATATAAATTCGGAACGGTTAAGATCGGAAAAGAACACTCCTACAAGAAATTGTACTTCCTGAACAACAGGTCTCCAAATTTCAGGTCAGTCCGTTATTGTTCTGATATCAGGAGTTTTAACCGTTGGATGTATGTGAATTTTGGATATGTTATTATAGTCAATGTCACCTACATTCTGACCGGAGGGATTGTAAATAACAGACTTTGTTTGAGGTCTGTCATCGGAGGAACATTTCTGGAAAATCACCCTTCAAGACAGCCTTGTTCGTCAGCCGTTATGTACTTCCTGAACAGCAGGTCTCTAAATTTCAGGTCAGTCCGGTATTGTTCTGATATCGGGAGTTTTAACCGTTGGATGTATAATTTTGGATATGTTATTCTAATGACGATGATGTATAATTCCACCGTTTGGATGTATTGAACTCTAAATTTAAATAATGATGTTTTAAGTTTGGTTTGAGAAATATTGAATGAGAATATGAGGGTTAGCATAAAAAAATATGTTTTGGGACTAAGGATAATGGTAATGGTTTAATGATGATGGTTGTGTTTGTGTTCTGTTTGAGTCATGTTTGATGTGTTGATAAGTGATGGTATAGTTAAATTCTATAAAGAATACTGATTGACTAATATTTTGGTTGTGTTAGAATGGAAAATCATGTTGTAAGTTGAATTATGATATAAGGAATCATTTTGAGTGTGCTTTTGGAAAAAATTGGCATGTGTAGTCATTGATGAAATTTAAGTTAAATTACATTGTGTGGTGATAGATTAAATGTCTTGGGACAAAAGAAAATCGATGACGAAAAGTCATGCGCTTTGGACATTGAAGATCATTGATGAAGAATTGAATTAAATGGTCATTTAATTTAAATGACAAGTACAAAAATAAAATACATTCATGGAAATTGTTTACGGAAGTATTTGATTTTGTGAATTTATGAATATTATGAATAAATCGGGAAGATTCAATAATGATTCAGGATGTTATATTAAAAATGTAGGAGAAGCATTCACTCGACTTCTCAGGAGCTCGTATAGTAGGAGCTTTGCAGGAGGGACACAACAACAAGGAAGAGCGAGTTGAGCTTCTGCAGCTGGTAGGTGTTCTATACCTACACTTTTTACGTAGCGTTAATTTATGAACTTATTAAATTCTTGGTCTTTGCGTCTATGGATGAAACCACAAAGAGAGAGGATAAAGTGAAATAAACGAGAAATTAAAAATGGATTTGAGTACTTGACTGGGTTAAGAATATGAATTACACTAATAGACTTCATTGATGATCATTCCTCGAACTTGATTAGCTGGTCCCGAATGCGGAGGCTAATGATGTTAGTAAGATTTACTAACATCGGGCTTAAATGTTGACAAATGGTTGATTAGCTTCGGCTAATGGCATCCGAATGGATGACCGGGATGAAGGACTGATTAGCTTCGGCTAATGGCATCCGAATGGATAGCCGGGACAAATGAATGATTAGCTTCGGCTAATGGCATCCGAATGGATGGCCGGGACAACGAATGATTAGCTTCGGCTAATGACATCCGGATGGATGGGCGGGACAAATGAATGATTAGCTTCGGCTAATGACATCCGGATGGATGGGCGGGAGAAATGAATGATTAGCTTTGGCTAATGGCATCCGAAGTGGATGACCGGGGTGAGTGAAAGGTTAATGATATTGACCGGTGCTGTGAATATCGGCAATCACACGAAACTTGATTAGCCGGTCTCGAATGCAAATCATCCCTGAAAACGAGGGATACTGAACTTGATTAACTATTCGGGTGAGAATAGTTAATGATATTGACTGGTGCGGTCAATATCGGCAATCACACGAAACTTGATTAGCCGGTCCCGAATGCGGAGGCTAATGATGTTAGTAAGGTTTACTAACATCGGCATAATCATCCCTGAACATGAGGGATACTAAACTTGATTAACTATTCAGGTGAGAATAGTTAATGATACTGACCGGTGCTGTCAATATCGGAAATCACACGAAACTTGATTAGCCGGTCCCGAATGCGGAGGCTAATGTTGTTAGTAAGGTTTACTAACATCGGCATAATCATCCCTGAAAACGAGGGATACTGAACTTGATTAACTATTCAGGTGAGAATAGTTAATGATATTGACCGGTGCTGTCCATATCGGCAATCACACGAAACTTGACTAGTTATTCCTGAAGTGAAAGCTAATGATGTCAAGAATCTTGACATCAACATTTCTGAAAATATTCCAAGATATTATGGAAAGAAAAATCTGATTGGCTATTTCATGTTAGAAATAGTCGATAACATCAATCAATGGTATTAATTTTGACATTTATAATGAACTTGATTAGCCGATCCTAATATGAGAGACTAATAACACTAATGAAAATTTATTAGTATCGGCATTCCCTTCCAAGTTTTAGGGGAGAGGTAATAATTAAAAATATTAATGAAATGGGGATTGACATGTTGATAGGATTATTCATTCGCCCTTGAAGAGGCGGATATTGATTGGAAATTATGGAATAAGATGGGCGGAGGAACTAGTTACCCGGTGATGGGCTAGTGGCATTAGTTTTGTTTTCTAATGACCGGAATATACAACTTGAATTAAACTTACTTGTGTGGTGTTAATAGTGCCAGGATGACTGACTTGTTAGATTATAAATGGAATGTTGGATGATACCTAATTGTTAAACAAAAATGGTAATTTATGTTTATATCATGGATTATTGGAGAAAAAAAAAAGAAACTGATGAGGATCTAATTCTTGTGAAGGATGGAGGCAAATATCGTATTGCTTGGGACGTGAGAGCAAAAGTTCATTAACCATGGTAGGTGTTATACAGTTAAAGAATGCAATGATATATATATGATGTATTTTGAATTGATTGAAAAGAATTGTAATTAATATAATTTGAGAATCATGTCCTGCGCACAGGGAGGATGTCAAAGAAATTATGATCAATAATGTAAATATGTTGTATTAAGGTTTCATGTTGTTACTGGCATGATAAGAATTTAGTGATAATTATAATAGTGTAATAAAATGCCAATAATAGTCATATTACTCAAAGATGGATCGGATGTGAATATTGTGAAAATGATGGCCGGTTCCATGATAATGAGAGATTTTACTGAAAATCTAAAGAAACATAGGAATGTGTTGAAATGGGCACAAGAAATATGTAAGTGGAATATATTTATAAACTAAAATTGGACTGAAATAATGATGAGTTTGACATCTTATATGGAAAAGCCATAATAGGTATAATAGATGTTGGGATTGAAATTGATATATAAAGAGATAGAGTAAGAGGGAGAGAAATCACATGGTAGATATTATAATGAAGTAAATGCGCTCATGAGGTGAAACAAGACACAAAATGAAAATGTTGAATTATTATAATGAATTAAATGCGCTCATGAGGTGAAACAAGACACAAAACGAAAATGTTGAATGATTCTAGGAAGGATGGATAGAGATGTAATAATGGAAGGATAAATGCGAATTTCAAGGAACTATGATTGCATATCGTTGAATATATGTTTAACTTCGTGCATGTATTGTGTGATTTTCCTTTTATGCTATATTTATTATATACATTATGAAATTGCAGGTCCTTCAGATTCATACCAGAAGTAGCGTTTCAGGTCCTCTAGTTTCCTTTTGCATGATTGAATAAGAAGATGAACATTAATGTATTTTGTCATTAAGGAACTAAATGACTTAATATGTAATAGTACTTTTTTTACATTAAGTGTCGGGACATAAAAATATATTATTCTGTATTTGTAATTCTTAGTTTGCTTACTTGCAATTATTATGAATTATGTGTGTTAATGGGAAAGAAATGAGCATGCGAAATGTGAGGCATGTACCGTGAATGATGTGTTGTTGAGGTTCTACATGATTATGATGTGATTGAGAAATAAGTATAATTGTACAAGATGATTGTCGATAACTTGGGACCTCCAGATATAAAGGAAACTCTGCCAAAATTTCAGTGGAAATTTCGGCAAGTCTCCGATAAGTTCGGTGGATAAAAAAAAAAAAAAAAAAAAAAAACCCATTTTTTTTAAAAGTTAATACTCAAAGTTCTTTTATGAATGTACGAAATTACAGGGCGTTACAGTTGGTATCAGAGCTCCTGGATAATATTCAGTTGACCATGATATGATAAATCAGGAGAGGTAAAATATTATCTGGTATCAGATATGTGTTAAAATAAGAACGAATGATGATTGAAAAAAAAAAAAGGGGTTTCTAGAAATACATGAAGAATATAATGAGTTGATAGAGTTGAGTATGAATGCTAGAACCACAGTTTAAGTATTGCATGTGAATGGAAGGAAGTTAAAGTTTCTATAGGATGGAAAATTGTTTGACATACAATGCCTAGTGAAATTACGATTTTAGAAGGCGTAAGGTGTATCCTTCATTGAGTCTATGATGATAGGTAAAATAATATTATAATGTAGGGTAATGATGGTGCTAAAATTATTTTTGGTTAAATGTCACATGAAGTACCATGTCAAATAGTAGTCTTGCAGAGGATGATACAACGTATGTGAAGTGATTAATGAGGGTGATAGAGAAAGCTTAGAAGTTAAATGATGATGGTGGTTTATAATTGTTGTTATAAATGAAACTATGAATACTATGGTAGAATGAGAGTGAGGGAGGAGGGGCTTAGATGGATTTGATTTATAATTATATAACTCTAAGGAACCAGTGATGGTTATCATGGTTAGAAATCCTAAGAATGAGAACTATGGTAAAGGCCCTAAAGAGAGAGATGAGGTGGATTGTTTTGATAAGTTCACGGACAAAGGAAGGTTATGTTGTATATAGCATAATGATGTGTGAGTCAAGGCTATAATAACATTATTATAGTGTAATAATGGTGGCTGAATTATGATGATTTAATTGTATGTAAAAGGTAGTAGTTTCAATGTTGGGACTATACATAAATGGTTATTGTCGTAGACAACATGTAATGGTATGATCTTAGTTAGTTCCTTATGATGTAAAAGTGGAACTGTAAGGGTTGACAACATAAGAACTCGTACTCTAAGATCAGAGTCAGTGGATACTTATGGATATCCAAATCGGATACACAAGAAACATGGCTGAAAGAAAATGGTAAGGATGAGATAAGCATTTAACAAGTTAAATTTGATGTCAAGCTTAAACTGGAACCTAAATTTTGAGGACAAAATTTCTTAAGGAGGGGAGAATGTAAACCCCCGTAAATAAAAATAAATAATAAGAACAATAATAATAAAAAGAAAGAATAAAAAAAAAACAATACATAGGATTGAAGTAATGACGTTTCGATGAGTAATGGATATTCGGTATGAAAGAAATGAATAAATAGTAGGAATGACAATAAATGTGTCATGTGAGAGAGAGAATGATCTCCATAAATAAATTTAAAGATATTGTTGAAGTCGAAAAGAGAGTCATGATTTTTAGTTTAAAACTTGTAACGTTGCTGAAACCAGTGATGAGGTTTCAATGGATGACCCGGTCAAAACACGTATTTTGACAAATTAATGATAAATGTGGTAATATTGAATTTATTGAGTATAAATTAAGGGAAATGTCATGAGGATCTAAGTAAATAAATTAATGCATGAAATTCAGATTTTTGTGTAAAAGACACTAATTGTCTAGTTTTACAATATCGATGATATATCTCAATCCGACCGTTGGATCGGGTTGAAATTTTGTAAGGAATCTCCAGACATATTGTTTTATATTAGGTTCAAATTTCATGTTAATCGGAGTTGGAAAAGATTTACGAAGAGTACTGAAAATCGGGTAAATGAAAGAAGATGACACAAGGGGTATTTTTGTAATTTTATCAAAACAAATACTCTCCTCTCCTCTCTTTAAAACCAGAACACGTCCTCCTCTGCAAATGAAAAAGGAAACAGGAGGGAGACCATTTGTTTTGTCCCATTTTCTTCATTTTCTCTTCATCTCTTCAAGCTAAATCAAAAGGGAGTGTTCTTAGGAGGATCCTATCCAAGAAAACAAATTAAATAACAACTTAGAGAGTTATAGAGCTTGAGAGAAACAAAGAGAAGAAGCTGGAAATTGGAAGAGGAGGACATGATTTTTGTAAATTTTTGCAAGAATTCATTGAAATAAGTTAAAGTAGCAAAGGTAAGCAATATACCCTTTAGTAATTTCGTTTTTCTCTCTTGTTCTTGCATGAGGAGAAGAAAACCCCCAAGTTTAAAATTCTAGGGTTCATATAAATATTTTGGGGGAGTAATTGTTCATGTGAATTTCGAGATTAATTGCATGAAAATGGCTTGATTTGCTGAAAAATAGAAAGAATCAATTGATTTGAAACTATGGGTTTTGGGATTGCAACAGGGCAGGCACTTCGGCAGCCATAGTTTTACTTTCCACCGTTGGATTAAATTGATTTTTGGATATGTTATTATGCTCAATGTCACCTACATTCTGACCGGAGGGATTGTAAATATCAGACTTCGTTTGAGGGCTGTCACCGGAGGAACATTTCTGGAAAATCATACTTCAGGACAGCCTTGTTCGTCAGCTGTTATATCATCATTTCACCGTTGGATTGGTCTGGATTTTGGATATGTTGTTCATCCAGATGTTATATAAATTCGGAACGGTTAAGATCGGAAAAGAACACTCCTACAAGAAATTGTACTTCCTGAACAACAGGTCTCCAAATTTCAGGTCAGTCCGTTATTGTTCTGATATCAGGAGTTTTAACCGTTGGATGTATGTGAATTTTGGATATGTTATTATAGTCAATGTCACCTACATTCTGACCGGAGGGATTGTAAATAACAGACTTTGTTTGAGGGCTGTCATCGGAGGAACATTTCTGGAAAATCACCCTTCAAGACAGCCTTGTTCGTCAGCCGTTATGTACTTCCTGAACAGCAGGTCTCTAAATTTCAGGTCAGTCCGGTATTGTTCTGATATCGGGAGTTTTAACCGTTGGATGTATAATTTTGGATATGTTATTCTAATGACGATGATGTATAATTCCACCGTTTGGATGTATTGAACTCTAAATTTAAATAATGATGTTTTAAGTTTGGTTTGAGAAATATTGAATGAGAATATGAGGGTTAGCATAAAAAAATATGTTTTGGGACTAAGGATAATGGTAATGGTTTAATGATGATGGTTGTGTTTGTGTTCTGTTTGAGTCATGTTTGATGTGTTGATAAGTGATGGTATAGTTAAATTCTATAAAGAATACTGATTGACTAATATTTTGGTTGTGTTAGAATGGAAAATCATGTTGTAAGTTGAATTATGATATAAGGAATCATTTTGAGTGTGCTTTTGGATAAAAATTGGCATGTGTAGTCATTGATAAAATTTAAGTTAAATTACATTGTTTGGTGATAGATTAAATGTCTTGGGACAAAAGAAAATCGATGACGAAAAGTCATGCGCTTTGGACATTGAAGATCATTGATGAAGAATTGAATTAAATGGTCATTTAATTTAAATGACAAGTACAAAAATAAAATACATTCATGGAAATTGTTTACGGAAGTATTTGATTTTGTGAATTTATGAATATTATGAATAAATCGGGAAGATTCAATAATGATTCAGGATGTTATATTAAAAATGTAGGAGAAGCATTCACTCGACTTCTCAGGAGCTCGTATAGTAGGAGCTTTGCAGGAGGGACACAACAACAAGGAAGAGCGAGTTGAGCTTCTGCAGCTGGTAGGTGTTCTATACCTACACTTTTTACGTAGCGTTAATTTATGAACTTATTAAATTCTTGGTCTTTGCGTCTATGGATGAAACCACAAAGAGAGAGGATAAAGTGAAATAAACGAGAAATTAAAAATGGATTTGAGTACTTGACTGGGTTAAGAATATGAATTACACTAATAGACTTCATTGATGATCATTCCTCGAACTTGATTAGCTGGTCCCGAATGCGGAGGCTAATGATGTTAGTAAGATTTACTAACATCGGGCTTAAATGTTGACAAATGGTTGATTAGCTTCGGCTAATGGCATCCGAATGGATGACCGGGATGAAGGACTGATTAGCTTCGGCTAATGGCATCCGAATGGATAGCCGGGACAAATGAATGATTAGCTTCGGCTAATGGCATCCGAATGGATGGCCGGGACAACGAATGATTAGCTTCGGCTAATGACATCCGGATGGATGGGCGGGACAAATGAATGATTAGCTTCGGCTAATGACATCCGGATGGATGGGCGGGAGAAATGAATGATTAGCTTTGGCTAATGGCATCCGAAGTGGATGACCGGGGTGAGTGAAAGGTTAATGATATTGACCGGTGCTGTGAATATCGGCAATCACACGAAACTTGATTAGCCGGTCTCGAATGCAAATCATCCCTGAAAACGAGGGATACTGAACTTGATTAACTATTCGGGTGAGAATAGTTAATGATATTGACTGGTGCGGTCAATATCGGCAATCACACGAAACTTGATTAGCCGGTCCCGAATGCGGAGGCTAATGATGTTAGTAAGGTTTACTAACATCGGCATAATCATCCCTGAACATGAGGGATACTAAACTTGATTAACTATTCAGGTGAGAATAGTTAATGATACTGACCGGTGCTGTCAATATCGGAAATCACACGAAACTTGATTAGCCGGTCCCGAATGCGGAGGCTAATGTTGTTAGTAAGGTTTACTAACATCGGCATAATCATCCCTGAAAACGAGGGATACTGAACTTGATTAACTATTCAGGTGAGAATAGTTAATGATATTGACCGGTGCTGTCCATATCGGCAATCACACGAAACTTGACTAGTTATTCCTGAAGTGAAAGCTAATGATGTCAAGAATCTTGACATCAACATTTCTGAAAATATTCCAAGATATTATGGAAAGAAAAATCTGATTGGCTATTTCATGTTAGAAATAGTCGATAACATCAATCAATGGTATTAATTTTGACATTTATAATGAACTTGATTAGCCGATCCTAATATGAGAGACTAATAACACTAATGAAAATTTATTAGTATCGGCATTCCCTTCCAAGTTTTAGGGGAGAGGTAATAATTAAAAATATTAATGAAATGGGGATTGACATGTTGATAGGATTATTCATTCGCCCTTGAAGAGGCGGATATTGATTGGAAATTATGGAATAAGATGGGCGGAGGAACTAGTTACCCGGTGATGGGCTAGTGGCATTAGTTTTGTTTTCTAATGACCGGAATATACAACTTGAATTAAACTTACTTGTGTGGTGTTAATAGTGCCAGGATGACTGACTTGTTAGATTATAAATGGAATGTTGGATGATACCTAATTGTTAAACAAAAATGGTAATTTATGTTTATATCATGGATTATTGGAGAAAAAAAAAAGAAACTGATGAGGATCTAATTCTTGTGAAGGATGGAGGCAAATATCGTATTGCTTGGGACGTGAGAGCAAAAGTTCATTAACCATGGTAGGTGTTATACAGTTAAAGAATGCAATGATATATATATGATGTATTTTGAATTGATTGAAAAGAATTGTAATTAATATAATTTGAGAATCATGTCCTGCGCACAGGGAGGATGTCAAAGAAATTATGATCAATAATGTAAATATGTTGTATTAAGGTTCATGTTGTTACTGGCATGATAAGAATTTAGTGATAATTATAATAGTGTAATAAAATGCCAATAATAGTCATATTACTCAAAGATGGATCGGATGTGAATATTGTGAAAATGATGGCCGGTTCCATGATAATGAGAGATTTTACTGAAAATCTAAAGAAACATAGGAATGTGTTGAAATGGGCACAAGAAATATGTAAGTGGAATATATTTATAAACTAAAATTGGACTGAAATAATGATGAGTTTGACATCTTATATGGAAAAGCCATAATAGGTATAATAGATGTTGGGATTGAAATTGATATATAAAGAGATAGAGTAAGAGGGAGAGAAATCACATGGTAGATATTATAATGAAGTAAATGCGCTCATGAGGTGAAACAAGACACAAAATGAAAATGTTGAATTATTATAATGAATTAAATGCGCTCATGAGGTGAAACAAGACACAAAACGAAAATGTTGAATGATTCTAGGAAGGATGGATAGAGATGTAATAATGGAAGGATAAATGCGAATTTCAAGGAACTATGATTGCATATCGTTGAATATATGTTTAACTTCGTGCATGTATTGTGTGATTTTCCTTTTATGCTATATTTATTATATACATTATGAAATTGCAGGTCCTTCAGATTCATACCAGAAGTAGCGTTTCAGGTCCTCTAGTTTCCTTTTGCATGATTGAATAAGAAGATGAACATTAATGTATTTTGTCATTAAGGAACTAAATGACTTAATATGTAATAGTACTTTTTTTACATTAAGTGTCGGGACATAAAAATATATTATTCTGTATTTGTAATTCTTAGTTTGCTTACTTGCAATTATTATGAATTATGTGTGTTAATGGGAAAGAAATGAGCATGCGAAATGTGAGGCATGTACCGTGAATGATGTGTTGTTGAGGTTCTACATGATTATGATGTGATTGAGAAATAAGTATAATTGTACAAGATGATTGTCGATAACTTGGGACCTCCAGATATAAAGGAAACTCTGCCAAAATTTCAGTGGAAATTTCGGCAAGTCTCCGATAAGTTCGGTGGATAAAAAAAAAAAAAAAAAAAACCCATTTTTTTTAAAAGTTAATACTCAAAGTTCTTTTATGAATGTACGAAATTACAGGGCGTTACAGTGGATCTGGGTTCCGGGGATGATTTCTGGGTGTCTAGGGACTCAGTTTTTGTCAGTGATTTATGATTCTTACGTAGTCCAGGGGCGTTGAAGATTTCAGCGTCACCGTGGATTTCGATTCCGGTGATGATTTCTGGGTCTCTAGGGACGCAGTTTTCGTCTTTGATTTATGAGTCTGACGTCGTCCATAGGGGCTGAAGATTTCAGCGTCACCGTGGATCTGGGTTCCGGGGATGATTTCTAGGTGTCTAAGGACTCAGTTTTTGTCAGTGATTTATGACTCTAACGTAGTCCAGGGGCGCTGAAGATTTCAGCGTCACCGTGGATCTGGGTTCCGGGGATGATTTCTGGGTGTCTAGGGACTCAGTTTTTGTCAGTGATTTATGATTCTAACGTAGTCCAGGGGCGCTGAAGATTTCAGCATCACCGTGGATGTCGATTCCGATGATGATGTCTGGGTCTCTAGGGACTCAGTTTTCGTCTTTGATTTATGAGTCTGACGTCGTCCATAGGGGCTGAAGGTTTCAGCGTCACCGTGGATCTGGGTTCCGGGGATGATTTCTAGGTGTCTAGGGACTCAGTTTTTGTCAGTGATTTATGATTCTAACGTAGTCCAGGGGCGCTGAAGATTTCAGCGTCACCGTGGATCTGGGTTCCGGGGATGATTTCTAGGTGTCTAGGGACTCAGTTTTTGTCAGTGATTTATGACTCTAACGTAGTCCAGGGGCGCTGAACATTTCAGCGTCACCGTGGATCTGGGTTCCGGGGATGATTTCTGGGTGTCTAGGGACTCAGTTTTTGTCAGTGATTTATGATTCTTACGTAGTCCAGTGGCGCTGAAGATTTCAGCGTCACCGTGGATTTCGATTCCGGTGATGATTTCTGGGTCTCTAGGGACTTAGTTTTCGTCTTTGATTTATGAGTCTGACGTCGTCCATAGGGGCTGAAGATTTCAGCGTCACCGTGGATATGGGTTCCGGGGATGATTTCTAGGTGTCTAGGGACTTAGTTTTTGTTAGTGATTTATGATTCTAACGTAGTCCAGGGGCGCTGAAGATTTCAGCGTCACCGTGGATCTGGGTTCCGGGGATGATTTCTAGGTGTCTAGGGACTCAGTTTTCGTCTTTGATTTATGATTCTAACGTAGTACAGGGGCGCTGAAGATTTCAGCGTCACCGTGGATTTCGATTCCGGTGATGATTTCTGGGTCTCTAGGGACTCAGTTTTCGTCTTTGATTTATGAGTCTGACGTCGTCCATAGGGGCTGAAGGTTTCAGCGTCACCGTGGATCTGGGTTCCGGGGATGATTTCTAGGTGTCTAGGGACTCAGTTTTTGTCAGTGATTTATGATTCTAACGTAGTCCAGGGGCGCTGAAGATTTCAGCGTCACCGTGGATCTGGGTTCCGGGGATGATTTCTAGGTGTCTAGGGACTCAGTTTTTGTCAGTGATTTATGATTCTAACGTAGTCCAGGGGCGCTGAAGATTTCAGCGTCACCGTGGATCTGGGTTCCGGGGATGATTTCTAGGTGTCTAGGGACTCAGTTTTTGTCAGTGATTTATGACTATAACGTAGTCCAGGGGCGCTGAAGATTTCAGCGTCACCGTGGATCTGGGTTCCGGGGATGATTTCTGGGTGTCTAGGGACTCAGTTTTTGTCAGTGATTTATGATTCTTACGTAGTCCAGGGGCGTTGAAGATTTCAGCGTCACCGTGGATTTCGATTCCGGTGATGATTTCTGGGTCTCTAGGGACTCAGTTTTCGTCTTTGATTTATGAGTCTGACGTCGTCCATAGGGGCTGAAGATTTCAGCGTCACCGTGGATCTGGGTTCCGGGGATGATTTCTGGGTGTCTAGGGACTCAGTTTTTGTCAGTGATTTATGATTCTAACGTAGTCCAGGGGCGCTGAAGATTTCAGCGTCACCGTGGATCTGGGTTCCGGGGATGATTTCTAGGTGTCTAGGGACTCAGTTTTTGTCAGTGATTTATGACTCTAACGTAGTCCAGGGGCGCTGAACATTTCAGCGTCACCGTGGATCTGGGTTCCGGGGATGATTTCTGGGTGTCTAGGGACTCAGTTTTTGTCAGTGATTTATGATTCTTACGTAGTCCAGTGGCGCTGAAGATTTCAGCGTCACCGTGGATTTCGATTCCGGTGATGATTTCTGGGTCTCTAGGGACTTAGTTTTCGTCTTTGATTTATGAGTCTGACGTCGTCCATAGGGGCTGAAGATTTCAGCGTCACCGTGGATATGGGTTCCGGGGATGATTTCTAGGTGTCTAGGGACTTAGTTTTTGTTAGTGATTTATGATTCTAACGTAGTCCAGGGGCGCTGAAGATTTCAGCGTCACCGTGGATCTGGGTTCCGGGGATGATTTCTAGGTGTCTAGGGACTCAGTTTTCGTCTTTGATTTATGATTCTAACGTAGTACAGGGGCGCTGAAGATTTCAGCGTCACCGTGGATTTCGATTCCGGTGATGATTTCTGGGTCTCTAGGGACTCAGTTTTCGTCTTTGATTTATGAGTCTGACGTCGTCCATAGGGGCTGAAGGTTTCAGCGTCACCGTGGATCTGGGTTCCGGGGATGATTTCTAGGTGTCTAGGGACTCAGTTTTTGTCAGTGATTTATGATTCTAACGTAGTCCAGGGGCGCTGAAGATTTCAGCGTCACCGTGGATCTGGGTTCCGGGGATGATTTCTAGGTGTCTAGGGACTCAGTTTTTGTCAGTGATTTATGATTCTAACGTAGTCCAGGGGCGCTGAAGATTTCAGCGTCACCGTGGATCTGGGTTCCGGGGATGATTTCTAGGTGTCTAGGGACTCAGTTTTTGTCAGTGATTTATGACTATAACGTAGTCCAGGGGCGCTGAAGATTTCAGCGTCACCGTGGATCTGGGTTCCGGGGATGATTTCTGGGTGTCTAGGGACTCAGTTTTTGTCAGTGATTTATGATTCTTACGTAGTCCAGGGGCGTTGAAGATTTCAGCGTCACCGTGGATTTCGATTCCGGTGATGATTTCTGGGTCTCTAGGGACTCAGTTTTCGTCTTTGATTTATGAGTCTGACGTCGTCCATAGGGGCTGAAGATTTCAGCGTCACCGTGGATCTGGGTTCCGGGGATGATTTCTGGGTGTCTAGGGACTCAGTTTTTGTCAGTGATTTATGATTCTAACGTAGTCCAGGGGCGCTGAAGATTTCAGCATCACCGTGGATGTCGATTCCGGTGATGATTTCTGGGTCTCTAGGGACTCAGTTTTCGTCTTTGATTTATGAGTCTGACGTCGTCCATAGGGGCTGAAGGTTTCAGCGTCACCGTGGATCTGGGTTCCGGGGATGATTTCTAGGTGTCTAGGGACTTAGTTTTTGTTAGTGATTTATGATTCTAACGTAGTCCAGGGGCGCTGAAGATTTCAGCGTCACCGTGGATCTGGGTTCCGGGGATGATTTCTAGGTGTCTAGGGACTCAGTTTTTGTCAGTGATTTATGACTATAACGTAGTCCAGGGGCGCTGAAGATTTCAGCGTCACCGTGGATCTGGGTTCCGGGGATGATTTCTGGGTGTCTAGGGACTCAGTTTTTGTCAGTGATTTATGATTCTTACGTAGTCCAGGGGCGTTGAAGATTTCAGCGTCACCGTGGATTTCGATTCCGGTGATGATTTCTGGGTCTCTAGGGACGCAGTTTTCGTCTTTGATTTATGAGTCTGACGTCGTCCATAGGGGCTGAAGATTTCAGCGTCACCGTGGATCTGGGTTCCGGGGATGATTTCTAGGTGTCTAAGGACTCAGTTTTTGTCAGTGATTTATGACTCTAACGTAGTCCAGGGGCGCTGAAGATTTCAGCGTCACCGTGGATCTGGGTTCCGGGGATGATTTCTGGGTGTCTAGGGACTCAGTTTTTGTCAGTGATTTATGATTCTAACGTAGTCCAGGGGCGCTGAAGATTTCAGCATCACCGTGGATGTCGATTCCGGTGATGATGTCTGGGTCTCTAGGGACTCAGTTTTCGTCTTTGATTTATGAGTCTGACGTCGTCCATAGGGGCTGAAGGTTTCAGCGTCACCGTGGATCTGGGTTCCGGGGATGATTTCTAGGTGTCTAGGGACTCAGTTTTTGTCAGTGATTTATGATTCTAACGTAGTCCAGGGGCGCTGAAGATTTCAGCGTCACCGTGGATCTGGGTTCCGGGGATGATTTCTAGGTGTCTAGGGACTCAGTTTTTGTCAGTGATTTATGACTATAACGTAGTCCAGGGGCGCTGAAGATTTCAGCGTCACCGTGGATCTGGGTTCCGGGGATGATTTCTGGGTGTCTAGGGACTCAGTTTTTGTCAGTGATTTATGATTCTTACGTAGTCCAGGGGCGTTGAAGATTTCAGCGTCACCGTGGATTTCGATTCCGGTGATGATTTCTGGGTCTCTAGGGACTCAGTTTTCGTCTTTGATTTATGAGTCTGACGTCGTCCATAGGGGCTGAAGATTTCAGCGTCACCGTGGATCTGGGTTCCGGGGATGATTTCTAGGTGTCTAGGGACTCAGTTTTTGTCAGTGATTTATGACTCTAACGTAGTCCAGGGGCGCTGAAGATTTCAGCGTCACCGTGGATCTGGGTTCCGGGGATGATTTCTGGGTGTCTAGGGACTCAGTTTTTGTCAGTGATTTATGATTCTTACGTAGTCCAGGGGCGTTGAAGATTTCAGCGTCACCGTGGATTTCGATTCCGGTGATGATTTCTGGGTCTCTAGGGACGCAGTTTTCGTCTTTGATTTATGAGTCTGACGTCGTCCATAGGGGCTGAAGATTTCAGCGTCACCGTGGATCTGGGTTCCGGGGATGATTTCTAGGTGTCTAAGGACTCAGTTTTTGTCAGTGATTTATGACTCTAACGTAGTCCAGGGGCGCTGAAGATTTCAGCGTCACCGTGGATCTGGGTTCCGGGGATGATTTCTGGGTGTCTAGGGACTCAGTTTTTGTCAGTGATTTATGATTCTAACGTAGTCCAGGGGCGCTGAAGATTTCAGCATCACCGTGGATGTCGATTCCGGTGATGATGTCTGGGTCTCTAGGGACTCAGTTTTCGTCTTTGATTTATGAGTCTGACGTCGTCCATAGGGGCTGAAGGTTTCAGCGTCACCGTGGATCTGGGTTCCGGGGATGATTTCTAGGTGTATAGGGACTCAGTTTTTGTCAGTGATTTATGATTCTAACGTAGTCCAGGTGCGCTGAAGATTTCAGCGTCACCGTGGATCTGGGTTCCGGGGATGATTTCTAGGTGTCTAGGGACTCAGTTTTTGTCAGTGATTTATGACTCTAACGTAGTCTAGGGGCGCTGAACATTTCAGCGTCACCGTGGATCTGGGTTCCGGGGATGATTTCTGGGTGTCTAGGGACTCAGTTTTTGTCAGTGATTTATGATTCTTACGTAGTCCAGGGGCGCTGAAGATTTCAGCATCACCGTGGATGTCGATTCCGGTGATGATGTCTGGGTCTCTAGGGACTCAGTTTTCGTCTTTGATTTATGAGTCTGACGTCGTCCATAGGGGCTGAAGGTTTCAGCGTCACCGTGGATCTGGGTTCCGGGGATGATTTCTAGGTGTCTAGGGACTCAGTTTTTGTCAGTGATTTATGATTCTAACGTAGTCCAGGGGCGCTGAAGATTTCAGCGTCACCGTGGATCTGGGTTCCGGGGATGATTTCTAGGTGTCTAGGGACTCAGTTTTTGTCAGTGATTTATGACTATAACGTAGTCCAGGGGCGCTGAAGATTTCAGCGTCACCGTGGATCTGGGTTCCGGGGATGATTTCTGGGTGTCTAGGGACTCAGTTTTTGTCAGTGATTTATGATTCTTACGTAGTCCAGGGGCGTTGAAGATTTCAGCGTCACCGTGGATTTCGATTCCGGTGATGATTTCTGGGTCTCTAGGGACTCAGTTTCGTCTTTGATTTATGAGTCTGACGTCGTCCATAGGGGCTGAAGATTTCAGCGTCACCGTGGATCTGGGTTCCGGGGATGATTTCTAGGTGTCTAGGGACTCAGTTTTTGTCAGTGATTTATGACTCTAACGTAGTCCAGGGGCGCTGAAGATTTCAGCGTCACCGTGGATCTGGGTTCCGGGATGATTTCTGGGTGTCTAGGGACTCAGTTTTGTCAGTGATTTATGATTCTTACGTAGTCCAGGGGCGTTGAAGATTTCAGCGTCACCGTGGATTTCGATTCCGGTGATGATTTCTGGGTCTCTAGGGACGCAGTTTTCGTCTTTGATTTATGAGTCTGACGTCGTCCATAGGGGCTGAAGATTTCAGCGTCACCGTGGATCTGGGTTCCGGGGATGATTTCTAGGTGTCTAAGGACTCAGTTTTTGTCAGTGATTTATGACTCTAACGTAGTCCAGGGGCGCTGAAGATTTCAGCGTCACCGTGGATCTGGGTTCCGGGATGATTTCTGGGTGTCTAGGGACTCAGTTTTGTCAGTGATTTATGATTCTAACGTAGTCCAGGGGCGCTGAAGATTTCAGCATCACCGTGGATGTCGATTCCGGTGATGATGTCTGGGTCTCTAGGGACTCAGTTTTGTCTTTGATTTATGAGTCTGACGTCGTCCATAGGGGCTGAAGGTTTCAGCGTCACCGTGGATCTGGGTTCCGGGGATGATTTCTAGGTGTATAGGGACTCAGTTTTTGTCAGTGATTTATGATTCTAACGTAGTCCAGGTGCGCTGAAGATTTCAGCGTCACCGTGGATCTGGGTTCCGGGGATGATTTCTAGGTGTCTAGGGACTCAGTTTTTGTCAGTGATTTATGACTCTAACGTAGTCTAGGGCGCTGAACATTCAGCGTCACCGTGGATCTGGGTTCCGGGGATGATTTCTGGGTGTCTAGGGACTCAGTTTTTGTCAGTGATTTATGATTCTTACGTAGTCCAGGGCGCTGAAGATTTCAGCATCACCGTGGATGTCGATTCCGGTGATGATGTCTGGGTCTCTAGGGACTCAGTTTTCGTCTTTGATTTATGAGTCTGACGTCGTCCATAGGGGCTGAAGGTTTCAGCGTCACCGTGGATCTGGGTTCCGGGATGATTTCTAGGGTCTAGGGACTCAGTTTTTGTCAGTGATTTATGATTCTAACGTAGTCCAGGGGCGCTGAAGATTTCAGCGTCACCGGGATCTGGGTTCCGGGGATGATTTCTAGGTGTCTAGGGACTCAGTTTTTGTCAGTGATTTATGACTATAACGTAGTCCAGGGGCGCTGAAGATTTCAGCGTCACCGTGGATCTGGGTTCCGGGATGATTTCTGGGTGTCTAGGGACTCAGTTTTTGTCAGTGATTTATGATTCTTACGTAGTCCAGGGGCGTTGAAGATTTCAGCGTCACCGTGGATTTCGATTCCGGTGATGATTTCTGGGTCTCTAGGGACTCAGTTTTCGTCTTTGATTTATGAGTCTGACGTCGTCCATAGGGGCTGAAGATTTCAGCGTCACCGTGGATCTGGGTTCCGGGGATGATTTCTAGGTGTCTAGGGACTCAGTTTTTGTCAGTGATTTATGACTCTAACGTAGTCCAGGGGCGTTGAAGATTTCAGCGTCACCGTGGATTTCTGGAGTTCTCGGAGT
>JANKYH010001021.1:0-34666 GCA_027475595.1 Populus davidiana x Populus alba var. pyramidalis | reverse complement strand
TAATTGATTAGCCAAGAGTTTAGTTACGATAATTGATTGATCTAGGAGACTAGAGACAAAACAGACCAGGATTTTGTCACGACTGGAACCAAAGGGGATAAGGGTTAGCACTGACGAAGAGGGAATTTAATTCAAAACTTACAGAAACGACAATGTTATGAGAAGGCGGCAAAGAATTTCAATTCTAGTTAAACGGTTGCGTTTAGGGCAGCTTGGATAAAACCAAATAAATAACTAAAGGCCACGTGTAGAGGCCAGGGTAAATATAGAGAAAACAGAACAAAGGAGTTGATATAAATACCCCGAAAATGTAACAGAATGCATGCATAATACAACAAAATCCAATATTGTTTTCCTAACTTCTCTCTCGCTCTTCACTGTGGGAAACACATGCAAGGCATGTTTCACCTTCTTCTTCCTCTCTTCTAATCTTCTTCCCTTCCTTGATCTGTTGATCAAGCTTTAAAAAAGTAACTCGCAGCAAAGTGGTATCAGAGCCTCATCTTTGGACCTCCACAAAATGCCTCTAGAAACCAGGTCCCAAGATGTGAGAAGGTGTGATGATTCCTTGGAAGCTGCTAACCAAAGAATCGATGGAATATAAATTAAAATAAATACTCAATCGGATGATCTTGGCCAACTCAAGGCCATGATAAAAGAAATAGCTACTCAGCAGATTGCAATAAAGCATACCTTGCAAGCTCTCACTGGAGAGACCAGCTCCTCTCAACAGCCCCATGCTCCTCATCCGCCTACAACAACATGCAGTCCTGGTTGGATCGGAGAAGGATCACAAGGATCCTACAGGTTTCACAAGCCCAAGAGGAACTTCCCTACTTTTGAAGGCGAAGAGGTGCATAAGTGGTTGTATAAATGCAACCAATATTTCGACCTTGAAGAGATAGCAGAGCAAGATAAATTGAAGCTATCATCATACTACCTGGATGGGTTGGCACTGTACTGGCACCAGAACTTCATCAGAAATTTAGAAGGACAGGAAACTACTTGGGCAGATTATGTTGAAGCCCTGTGCTGCCGGTTTGGAGGGCAAAAGGATCCCTTAGAGGAGTTGACAGAACACAAACAAGCAGGTGATCTCGAAGTCTATATCAAGGAGTTTGACATGCTATGGAATAGAGCTCAGGTAACAGAAAAACAAGCATTAGTATTTTTCTTGGGAGGGTTGAAGACTGAAATTAAGAATTTAGTGAAAATGTTTGAACCTAAATCTCTCAAACAAGCATATAACCTATCTAGACTCCATGACAACACACTCACTTGCAGAAAAAACACCCCACATTACTCTAAAATGCCAGCTCAATCAAATACTTACCAACAAAACCCGAGATCAGCCTACACCATCTCAAACAAACCAACTCTCAGCCCCACCTTCACTACGTTTAAAGCTCCCCAACCTGCCCTTCTACCTACTCCTAACAGACCACCTTTTAATAACCCTCCTGTTAACCTCAACACCAGGCCTTCTAGACCCATCAGAACTAAGGAAATGGATGAGCGAAGGGCCAAGGGCTTATGCTTTTGGTGTGATGAAAGATTTGTACCAGGACATAGGTGCAAAAATAGGAAACTATATTCCTTATGCATCATCGAAGATGAAGAAGATAATTCAGAAGAGGAGGGAACCATTGAAGCCGTGAATGAAGAAGAGCTTACCCCTCACCTGTCATTACATGCCCTGCAAGGCACCACCGACTGCCACACCATCAAGGTATGGGGCAAACTAGACAAGTGCCCTATATACATTTTGATTGACTTTGGCAGCACTCACAATTTCATTAATGTCAATCTAGCAAACAAACACAATTGCCTCCTAACTTCCATCAAACCAATGCTAGTAGAAGCAGCCAATGAGGGTATCATGGCTTGTGCTCAAATCTGCAAGAACCTGCAGTGGAAAATGCAAGGCATCCAGTTCCAGGCTGATGTGTTTGTAATGGCCCTGCAAAACTATGATATGGTCCTAGGTATACAATGGTTGAAATTACTTGGTGATATATTAGCTAACTATGAGGACAAATGGATGACTTTTTGGTGGCAAGGGAAGGAAGTGACATTAAAGGGGGACAACCCGACTCTCACCCAGTCCATTCAATTGGAAGAGTTAAATGGCCTACTCACTAATACGACCTTGTGGGCAGGGGTGAACATTTGTAGCCTACGAGTGCTGGAGGATAGTGACAAAGCAATCAACTCCTTGGAAGGGCACCTTCCTACCCTGCATGCAGAGGAGCTTCCATTGCAGACATTGTTGGACACTTACCACCATGTTTTTAGAGAACCAGTAGGCCTACCTCCAGTCAGGGAACATGACCACAGGATTCCACTGAAGGATGAACACCTAACAGTCAATCTAAGGCCATACAGATACTCAGGTTTACAGAAGGATACCCTGGAGAAACTAGTGGCAGAAATGCTTGAAGCTGGGATTGTTCAACCCAGCCATAGTCCTTTTGCTTCTCCTGTGGTGCTAGTCAAGAAGAAGGACCTAACTTGGCGGTTTTGTGTGGATTTTCGAGCTCTCAACAGGTTGACTGTAAAAGATAAGTATCCCATCCCTATTATTGATGAATTGCTAAAAGAATTGGAGGGGGCAGCCATATTCTCTAAGATTGACTTAAGGGCAGGCTACCATCAAATTCGAATGGACCCTAGTGATGTATTTAAAACAGCCTTTCGCACCTACAATGGCCATTTTGAATTTCTTGTCATGCCCTTTGGGCTCTCTAATGCCCCAACAACTTTCCAAAGTCAATGAACGACATCCTTAGGCAACATTTGAGGAAGTTCATTTTAGTTTTCTTTGACGACATATTGATTTATAGCAAGAATCAGGTAGACCATTTGCATCATCTTACTGTTGTGTTTGAACTACTATGTGCAAATCAATTGGTTGCAAAGAAAGAGAAGTGTGTGTTTGGCAGCAATCAAATGGAATACTTGGGCCACATCATCACCAAAGAAGGGGTGGCCACCGACCCTAACAAATTTGTAGCAATGGTAAATTGGCCTATCCCCACTACTATCAAACAGCTGAGGGGGTTTCTGGGTCTGACAGGATACTATAGGAAATTTGTGAAGGGCTATGGGGAGCTCTGCAGGCCTCTTACTCAGCTCTTGAAGAAAGATTCCTTCAACTGGACAACCTCGACCACTTTGGCCTTCAATCAATTGAAAGCAGCCATGTCCAAACCCCTGGTGCTTGCATTGCCAAACTTTGACAAGACTTTTGTCGTAGAGACAGATGCATCAGGAGTGGATATGAGAGCAGTTTTGATGCAGGAAGGACATCCACTAGCTTTTATAAGCAAGGCACTGGACCTAGACAACAAAACCTATCAGCATATGAACGAGAGCTACTGGCTATTGTCTATGTTGTCACCAAATGAAAGCATTACTTAAGGGGCAGACATTTCTTAATCAGGACAGATCATTCAAGTCTCAAATTCCTACTGGATCATAAGGCGACTCATGAGGCACAACAGGTTTGGCTAACTAAGCTTTTGGGTTTTGATTATGAGATAGAATACAGGAAAGACAAGGACAACTTGGCAGCTGATGCCTTGTCCAGGGTTTCAAGCACATAATTGAGTGCCTTCACTCTATCCTCGATTTCCACTGGCATTATGGAAGAAGTCAGACAGACTTGGATAACTGATCCAAACCTACAGAAAGTCATTACAAAAGTAAAGAAGGATGCCAACTCACATCCTGCGTACTCCTGGGTCAACAATACCCTCCTTCGAAAAGGGAAGGTAGTGGTGGGTAGAGACTCACACTTACAAACTAAACTTATCAGCTTTTACCATGACTCTGCAGTTGGAGGCCATTCGGGGGCCACTGTCACCACAAAGAGACTTGGGCAAGTTTTTTACTGGAGGAAGCTGTAGAAATTAGTAAGGCAGTATGTCCAAGAATGCCCAATTTGTCAACAAAACAAGACCGAGAATGTGAAAACTCTAGGACTTCTACAACCCCTACCTATTCCTATTGCCCCCTTCATTGACATCAGCATGGACTTCATTGAAGGCCTACCCAAATCAGAAGGGAAAGAAGTCATCCTGGTAGTGGTCGATCGATTCAGCAAATATGCACACCTCATGACACTCTCCCATCCCTACTCTACACCTACCGTAGCTAAAGTTTTCATGGAGCATGTCTACAAAGTCCATGGAATGCCAGCCACCATAGTAAGCGATAGAGACAACATTTTTCTCAGTCAATTCTGGAAAGAATTGTTTAAACAGCAGGGGGTCGACTTGCATTACTCTACAGCCTATCATCCCCAATCGGATGGCCGGACAGAGGTGGTTAACAAGTGTATAGAGGGTTACCTGCGGTGCATGACAGGTACTGCCCCAGCCTTATGGGGAAGATGGTTAAGTGCTTGTGAGTGGTGGTACAACACTAATTATCATACTTCAACTAAGAAAACACCCTATGAAATCCTCTATGGTATGGTACCTCCCATTCACATTCCCTACACTCATAAAGACTCCCCAGTAGAAGCCGTGGATCACTATCTCACCCAAAGAGAGGACATGTTTAAAGAAATAAGAGGCAACCTCTTACAAGCTCAACACCGAATGACACAACAAGCCAATAAGAAAAGAAGCGAGCGTAGTTTTTCAGTGGGGGATTCAGTCTATGTCAAGCTACAACCTTACAGACAGCATTCAGTGCACAAACGAGTTTCCCACAAGCTATCCGCAAAGTACTATGGACCCTATACAGTCATTAAGAAAATTGGCACCGTTGCATATAAGTTACAATTACCTGCATCAGCAACGATTCACCCCGTCTTCCACGTCTCTCAGCTCAGCAGCAAGTGGGCCATCGTGAAGTACACTCCGATCTTCCCACTCCTCAACATCGATCCTTGCTACAACCTCTACAAATCATCAACAGAAGAATGAGTAAACGCAGAAATGCAGCAATCACTCAATTACTGGTTTTATGGAAAGACTTACCTCTGACCAAAGCCACCTGGGAAGACATTGATGACTTCTGTTTACGATTTCCTGAGTTTCACCTTGAGGACAAGGTGGTAATCATGGAGGGGGCATTGTCACGACTGGAACCAAAGGGGATAAGGGTTAGCACTGACGAAGAGGGAATTTAATTCAAAACTTACAGAAACGACAGCGTTATGAGAAGACGACAAAGAATTTCAATGCTAGTTAAACGGTTGCGTTTAGGGCAGCCCGGATAAAACCAAATAAATAACTAAAGGCCACGTGTAGAGGCCAGGGTAAATATAGAGAAAACATAACAGAGGAGTTGATATAAATACCCCGAAAATGTAACAGAATGCATGCATAATACAACAGAATCCAATATTGTTTTCCTAACTTCTCTCTCGCTCTTCACTGTGGGAAACACATGCAAGGCATGTGTCACCTTCTTCTTCCTCTCTTCTAATCTTCTTCCCTTCCCTGATCTGTTGATCAAGCTTTAGAAAACTAACTCGCAGTAGATTTCCGGCAGCGGAGTTAGGAGGACCGTCGACGATTTGGAAAGGGTTCTGGAGGATAGAAGGGAGAGGGAGTGCGTGATCAATGCGGCTAGATTGAACTTCGCTGTAAACGGAAGCGACGCGTCCAGTGGCCGGAGCGGAGTTGCCGGAAGAGGCGGCGACGGCGCCATTGATAACAAAAGGGGGAGCCATCTTTGGTAGTTACACCTAACTACACTCCGTTAAGGTTCCTTTTGTTTTTACGTTGTAAGAGGGAGTGAGTGAGAGTGTGTTAAAAGGACCCTATACTTGTGTTTCGGTTCCGAATCATTGGAATCTCCGTCCCCAACATAGTCCTTGGCGTTTTTATTTGTTGTCAATCAGCCTTTTTACTTTGTTTTTGTTAAATTATAAATACTTGCACAAACATAAATGCTCATAAACCACAAATAATAAGGATTTCAAATCCATTCAAAACAATAATTATATATATGAACCTGCCAATCTAAAATCAGTCAGTGGTCGGTGTCTATAAATAATTTCTAAGTAAATAGGTTGAAGTAAAAGTGTAAAAGGCGAAATAGAAGCCTTAATTTGATAGAAATTAAAACATAGTAATTGATTTGAACAAGTTTTCCTAATTAAGGGACCATGTGGGTGGGGGGACCCGGAGAGGTAGTTGCTGCCTGGCCCACAGATCTGAGGGTATTTTGGGCGATATGAAAATATTGCAGGCTTATGTTGGTGGACACGTGGCGAGGTGCAGGATTTTGTTGGGGGTAAATGGACGGTCTGGATTCTCTTGTTGAGTTTGTTGTGAGTACT
This sequence comes from Populus davidiana x Populus alba var. pyramidalis, assembly GCA_027475595.1. NCBI lineage: Eukaryota > Viridiplantae > Streptophyta > Magnoliopsida > Malpighiales > Salicaceae > Populus > Populus davidiana x Populus alba var. pyramidalis. The sequence goes on along the minus strand of JANKYH010001021.1, from coordinate 28,368 downwards.
TCACCTAACCACTGTGCTGTCGTTGGTGGGAGAAAAACCACTGGATATTCCAAGGATTTTTTGGGGATTATGCTCCAAGCGATCCAGAGCAGCTTCGGGATTTTAGTGAACGTAACACCTCCTTTATGGTTTGGAGTGTATTGTTAATATTGTTTGGAAAATGAGATTTAATGAATGTTATTATAATTAATTTAATGACTTCACTCAAACCGTTGAATTGGCCACTCGATTGTTGGGTTGTGTAGTATATATTAGATAGATGACCCTTGCTATATCGTGGATGGCTTATTTTGTTTTTAAAGTTAAAAAAAAACTTCATGCTAAACTTAGGATTAAAAAAAAATAGAGTATTTGGTTATTTAGTCAACTGAGTTTAATAACCTCAGTTAATCTAATAATGCTTTTTTTTATTAAAAAAAATGACAACAAATAAACCGAATTAATAAAAAATTGACATATATATAATATAAAAAAAAATAACAATAAAAAATGATTCGAATAAACTCAGGTTAACTTATCGAATCTGTAACTCGGGACATAACATTGAGATAATTCCAAAGAAATGAAAGTGAAAAAATAACAAAGACTAATTCATAATCAACCAGATGTTGAAAAACGAAATTTAAAAAAAAATACGCTAAAAAAACAGAAGTTCACTAAAGCTAACTTTCTAAATTCATGATTTCAGTTATGAGATTGACAACACGTTATAGGATACAAATCTAAAAAAATCATGGAGCAAAATTCTTAATAAAATAAATACCAAGGGATGAAACCAAGAAAATTTTTTTAATTAAAAACCACAATCAAATAAATGAGGGCTAAATTTTTTTGTTATATTTTTTCAAAACTCGTTAATTTTATTTGTTAAATCTTTATAGACAAATATAATTTTGACATTGTTGTAGAATAAAAAAAAATCAAGTAATTTAAGTAACCTTGGTCAACTTACTCGACTTGTGACCTAAGAGCTACTTGGGGTCAACTCCTAAGTTGAGTTTAAAAAACATGATAAAAAAAATAAGGATCCAATTTCTTCATTAAATTCTTTTTAGTTCTTTTTAACCCGTCTTAAAACCCATTGAATTTTTTTACCAAAGTAATGTTATTTTTACATATTTGTAAAATAAAAAATTTATTTACCTGGGTAACCTGACCAACCCACTTGACTTGTGACTATCGATGTGCTCAGGGGATGACTGGGTTAGGTTTAAAAATCATGATTAAAACAATAAAGACATAACTTTGTGAAAATTCTTAAAAACCTGTTGAATAGTTTTTTTAGGCTAAGTTATTTTGGGATAACCTTAGCCAACTCACTTAATTTATGATATAGAACTTGCTGGGAGTTGACTCTTGGCTAGAATTTAAAAACTAGGATTAAAAAAATGAGAATAAAATTTTATTCCTAATGGATGATTGGTTTATATTCTTAATTCTATTAGAATTCCATTCCTAGACAAAACAATCATATCCCTATAAAGTTTCCATTGTTTAATGCAAAGTTCTTATATAGCAAGGATTTTTAATTCATGCCACACATCTTAACATCTTCAAATTCACGACTGATTCCCAGCCTTCGGCATAACCCTTGAAAATGCAGCAAGCACACCAGAAGTGATTCCTACTAGGCAGGAGACACCAACCCAAAACTCTGTTGAGTTATTACATGTCAACGACCTTTGAAGAGTATGATCATCGAATTATACTTGAAGTTTTCCATGATGTTAATTTGCACCAATTTGTTTTTATGCTGTAAATTCCAATTATGGACAATATTGATAAAGTTTTTAGATGTTAGCGTTGCTAGTCAGCATTCTTGGTGGATGGTTACCAGCTCGGAAGGTTCAGTCCTACCAAGTATGTTGTAATGCTACCTCAAACAGTACTATACAAACCTCAATCAGAATAGTTAAAAAGTTATTCATGATCTTGATTTACTACTTTACAACATTTAATTTCTATATTGGAGGTTGAATTATTCAGTGCTAGGTGGTTTCTGCAAATCCCAGTACTCATGGAGTTGATGCTTGAACTGTCATTACTTTATAGAATATATAGAACTTGTAAACAAACTTTTCACTTGGAAATTATGATTCTTGAAGTTTCAATGCACCAAAGTTTTAGATGTTTAGGGTTTAGAATTGCTAGCCAAGTTTAGATAACTAGATTCATGATCATTTTGCATATTGAACTTACCAGGTTTCAAGCAAAATGTTTAGGGTCACTGATCTTGAATGGAAGAAGAGGGGACCGGTCAAGAATTGCTGGCTTTCTTGTCCTTTGGATTATGAAGTTTATGATGTGTGTGATGGGTAAAGTACTAGAAACAGCTAATTTGCCTTTATGATGCATTAGGGCAAATAACACAATCAACTTGTCTACTTTCCTACACTCCCCTGCCATACGTACGTAAACCCGCACACACACTGTTCTGCTGCTAAAAATAATGCAGTCCCAAAACACTTGAAAGTAAAGATTGTGCTAACACTCGGTGACTTATTGCACGCATCAGAATATTATATTTTTTGAATCCTTAAAATTCACAGACCAATAACTAATCACATAATTCTGATAAACATCATACTTGTAATCATCCATGGGTAGCTGCTTACAGACAGAAACCAATACTTGTGCTAACACGTACGTAACCAGGCATCAAATTTCAGAAAATGAAAAGGATTTAGTGTAGGATAATTACATGTGGGATATTTCATGGAATGTGGGTATCAGTGGTTTCGACTCAACAACATTTCAAAGATTTGGAGATCATCCAAGGTATAGCTAGAATATGTTTAATGAGGGGAATCTTCTTGAGCATGTAAGTGTAAGTTTTTGATGGTGATGAATAAAGAGGGAAATAAACTAGTGCAGAGATGCTAAATGGGATAAAGGAGACTGCATATAGAGTAATTTTTTCCCAACTTTCCTTAGTGTATACCATCAGAATGATTGTTGCTCCAAATGCTACCATCATCATAGCCACGGAAAAGAACAGAAATGTGAAGCCTATCATCAACTTATTAGGAAGTATATGCTTGAAATCTTTAAATCGAAACGGCGATGATAGGATAGAGAGGAAGGTAACGACTGCTGTCAAAGCAAAGGTAAGGAAGAGTACATCTGCCACAGTGAAAACCACAAAGAATGGTTTGTTGAGGAGGACAGGAACACCAGTGCTCTGATTCGGACCTCCTGGAACCGTGTAGGCTGCAGCAAAGGCAACGGTGGCAATGAGAACTGCTACCACAGAACATCCTTCTGCTGTTGTCTTTAACCATTCTTTGGCTAAATTGCGGAGTTCAGAGTTTGCAGTAAAGAAAAACCCTTCTGCAGTGAGCATCTTATTGTTCCGATGACCCTGGAAATGGGATGGAGTGACTTTTTCGACGCGCTGCGTTCTCACATGGAAAACAAAGAGAACATGTCTTTCAAAAAACTTTTTAAAAGAAAAAATATATACCATTAGACCATTACTTTTTTTAGATCTTTCTTCTTATAAAACAGTCATAATTAAATTATTTTCTTAAGATGGATTGTTATGTAAACTCATGCTACCATATCGCTATAAAGTGTGTAAATGGAATGTAATATTGCCACACGTCTAGTCAAACTGCTTCAGGATTCAAGATTAGTATGACAGTCAAAAAATATTTTGCTTGCCTGTGAATTATGTGTATGATAGGTATGCAAAGCAGGAAGGTAAAAGTGAAAAGTCTTAAAAGTGTACCTCAAACAAGAGTAACTCTTCCTGTAATAGGAATGCAGGGCCTTCCATCTTCTCATCAGATACCTCAAATGTGTACGATTTCTTTCCGACGTTGTGTAGAATGGAATTCCCATCATTATCAATCTTCCTTCCCAGCCTCTTCATAGGCACTTCCATTCCTGTCACAAGCTTAAAAATCTTCAGTTAGCGGTATTCGATTGCTACATGCAGTACATTTCTCCCATCACCATCAACGTGTTCAACTGCCTGGGGATATGCTTTGAGTATTTCCTCAACAATCTCCACACAGCCAGACTTTGTAGCCAAAATCAAAGGAGTTTTTGGAAGACTCTCCATTTGGTATGGAATTGTATTATACAAATGTACTTCTTGCCCTTCTTGGCCTCCCTTTTCTCCGTACTTATGAATTTTAGGCTTCATCACGTCGATGCCAGAAGAAATACACTCCCACGAGGTATCTTTTCTGACTAAAAACTTGGCAAGCTTCACAGCTGATTTATACATTTGTTTTTGCTGTTGAACCTTTTTCCTCCATGCTGAACTTCCAGAAGATTTAGCTTTCAAGGAAATGAGTTAATTGGAAATTGTTTATTGCATATAAATTCTGTCATGTGAGGACGAGTTTATTATGCAGAAACAAGCCAAGTTACATGATTGTTAAGAGGACTGACAGAAAAAGAAAGGAAACTAAAATACAAAATCCAAGAATTTATAGATGAGAAATGCAATAATCATACTTCCATACCTAATTTAATGAATCCATCTTCAGGCTCTTGTTTAAAAACTAATGGGTTGCATGATAAAATCTGAAGACCAGTCATACCATCACCATCTCTTTGACCAATTAAATGTTCGCACTTCGATGCAATTTGGTATGCCAAATCTATAGTCCAACGTAAGTAAAACGATTCAGCATCAGAATATCATCTTCTTATAATGACGAAGCCAGAATTTTTTAAATAAAAGGGTAAATTATTAACAAATATTTGATATTATATATTATATAGACATGCATTATATTAAGAAATCAATTTAAAATATATGTACTAACTCATATTAAACAAAATTAATTTAAAAATACTTTCAAAATAAAAGAAAAACTTACATTATAATTGTTCTTTTCGAGTTTTATATTTTAAAACCGCTTCATAATAACTTTCTTATCAGTCTCATCACAGATATTTTTCTTAATATATACAATCAAACTGTCATTCATCTATTTTTAGTTTAGGGTGAGTTCAATGCTTGTGTTTTTTAAATCTTCCAAGGACTAGTGAAGTTCTTGGCAATAATTTTATGCTGACATATGGTAGAGAGTAGCTAAAATCATAACTTAAAAGGATTGTCATGACAAATTGATGTTGTTATTGTTGACTTATTGTTTTCTATAGGTGAGTTAAACATAAATATTAATTTTTTTTTTATTTCTCTATTGTATCCTTAATTTTTTGAGTTGTTCTATATTTCATTTTTAATCAATAGTAAGTTCATCACTATCCATTTTCAATATGAAATTTATAGTAAAATACTTATCAATTCATTAAAACTTATTTCAATTCATATCTATGTCCATATAATATTACTAATACATATATTAATTCAACAAAATCTTAAATTATTATAAATCTTAACATTTTAATAACTAATTGTAAATGAATAAAACTAAAATTAAACAATGAAACAAATAGAAAAGATAAAAAAAACTTAACTAAAGCATAAAGCATAAGAGGTTATTTACTTAACTAATTAATAGCTTAGAACTTAAAGAGAAATTTTACTAAAAAAAAAAAAGGCAAGAATAATAGCCCGAAAGAAAGAAGACTCGATTAATTAATGAAAGAAAAAGAAAAAAAATTAGTGAAATGTGCTAAACATATATATTATATATTATATTATGTTGTAAGTTAATAATAGCTAACTTGGGTTATTAAACATGTTAAGATATAATTAATATTCTAATATAAAAAGTTTTTTGAAAAGAAAAAAGTTTAAAAGGATAATTACTTATTTTAATATAAAAATATGTTGAAAAAATAATAATTAAGGGGCAATTGCCCCCTTTTGATACCATGTGGCTCCACCACTGACTTCATATGTTGAAACAAAATTGACTTGCAGATGGGGGGAAGAAATGAATTTATAATTGACAATGCTTACCAAAATGCAGAGAAAGAATGGCCATGTGAAGGATAGTGGTTTTATCACTTCTCTGTACATAGAATTGCAAACCAGATTCATCATATCCAGAGACTTTAGTAGCTAGAAAGTCGAACATATCAGTTTTTCCATACCGGGCCGCACGAAAGAGAGCCGTCTCCCCATTGTGGTTGCGCATGCCTAACAATCCAGGGGCTTTCTCCAGAAGTTTACGTGCAATAGCTACAGTATGGTTGCTTGTGGCAGTCTCATGGAGGATCGTGTTTCCTACATTATTTTGGCGAGTCAACTTGTCAAGATGATGACCAGGCAACTCATCTAGTAATTGTTCTACCAAGGATGCCTTTTTGGCATATGTAGCCATGTGAAGTACTGTATCGTCGGTTACTGTTATTACGTGCAATGCATGATCCTGAATTTTTTGGCAGAGATCTGCAACGCTCGTCGTGTTTCCTTCCATGAGAGCACGGTACAAGTCTCCTTTTATTTTCTGTTTAGGATCGATTTCGGTAGTACGGGAAGACATCAAGGGCAGCATGAAGAAGATAGTGGTTAATGTTTTCCTTGAAACCAAAAAAAATAAAAAACGAAGAAAAGTTGCTATTACAATCCTCAACAACAACCTTCTCCTTTATATCAGAATTCTGCTATCTTGAAGATAACGCAGATATGCCCTATTGGAGTACCTGCAGACGGATGGAGAGCAAAGTATAATATCCTCCCCTTTTCCAAAACTGTATACAGAAGCTTTTGATTTCATGACTGCGTCTGGATTATTCATCATCTTTACTTGTGGTAGAGTTACCTTTTTATTTCTTTAATTTCAAAAAATTGATGATACTTTGTATTGATCTCTTAAAATACACTATTCTTTTCTGGTGAATTCTTGCTGATAAGCTCCTCTTTTGAAGGATATTTTCTTCAACATTAATAGTTGAATTAATCCGTTTTTAGAAGCATATATTATTAACTACTCTGTTTTTTATAGCTTAGGAACTTGCTTAATTGATCATTATAAAAATAAGTATATTATGATTAGATTTTGGTCAGGTTTTTTTTCCTAGTTCTGCATAGAAAATGTATTGCATTTGTTAAACCATAATATTGAAGCTTGAAATCGAGATTCACATTCTTGCTTCTAAAATGAACAAGCAAAAAAGAAGAAAGTAAATTATTCGTTGCTTTGCCTTTTCCTTTTGGAATAATCCTAGCTACTTTAAAGAGAAGCATAGAAAATCAATTGTGTTTCACCTTCATGACAAAATATTGTCCTTGAAATCTATTTCCAACTAGCCATGGGGACATCATTTACTTCTGCTTGGAGTATATATAGAGTGCAATGGAGGTGATCACCGACCAGCTACTAGGCTGAAGGGTAATTCCCCCGCAGTGAAACATGAGATCAAAAGCGTAAAAATTTCAGTCAAGGAACTATATACTTGAACACGGCAGATATTTCTAATAAACCAGAATATTATATATTCTTTTTGTTATCTTATCGATGAAGTCTTAGAAAAAACTTCTCTAGCTCGGGTTGTTCTTGAAACATCAGTCTCCTGGTAGGACAGGGGATATTCCGATGATTAATTCAGTAAATGTAAGAGAAGAAAGTAATGAACATAAGGAGAGAAATAAAATGAAGTTATAGAGAGTGTATCTGTGTGGCTATGTATGACTCTTTTTTGGTAGCCCCTCCATGTTGCTTGGTGGCTGAGTGTATTTATACACTCACTTCTTAAATTTTTTTTAAGGAAAATGAGACGTATTATCAGTGGAAATTAAAATTGTTGTTCATTATTGGTTGTGGAGCTGGTAATTTATTAGAGCAAACATAGTGTTTATCAATATTATCGAGTGTTTTTCTTATAAAAAGAAAACTCATTGGCTAGTCATGGTGTGCGAGCAAGTCTTGTCTTTGAGGTAAAGACATTGGCTAGCTATCCATAGAGACGAGGAGGCGCAGAAAACATGCCAGAATGCGTAGTGTTCAATTGGCGTAGGAAAAAGTTATCTTCTCTAGATATAAAAAGTTGTATGTGCACACAGAAAAATATAATTACATGCATGAAAAGTTTATTAATAATTCTTGAAAACCTAAAAAAATACATAAAAATATGTGCTGGGGGGTGTTTTGTACAGGGATTGCATGAGTTGTTATTGATTTTTTTTTTTAATGTTTCTACAGGAAAAGGAAAGAGTAGAGTTTAATTATTTTCCTTACCCAAGAGGTTTCTCTACTATCCCACGCTAAAAACAAGCGGAATACACAAATAAAATAAGCTAATCAAAGTACATAATAAGATTTACAGGAACTCTTTCTTAACCTTTATTAATTTTATAAACAAAGAAAACATTATACATAAATCCATATATATACTATGCACAAATATTACATGTTACACCACCACCTTGGTATCCAGCAAAACAGGTATGGTCTCTTATGACTATTAAGTTTTCACATGAAGAATATCATTACGTATTCGTCATTCCATGCCTTCTTCGTGTATAAACATGTACGAGTAGAGCTCAAGACCATATATTTGTGAGATGAAGACTTTATTCTATTTTTGCTAGTGAAGTTTGGATAGAGTTGCAAGTTGTTCACCCTTGAGCATGCATGTTCATTTAGGGACTGGAATCCCACGAAGTTAATCTTTTATGATTATTATATAAATGAAAAGAATGTGCCCTAACCAGCACCTGCGCTCCCTTCCTGTAGGAAGCTTAACGAAGTCTTTCCTTTCTTTAAACTGCCAAGTCCCTCACGCTGATTCGTTTAGTCTGGACTTCAATGCATGCTGGGCCTAGTTTAAATCTTCAATGTTAATAGGTAATATGTTTGGGGGCTAAATTTGATAATTTATGCTATTTGGTTTTGGACTGTATTTCTGGGTTTGGTTTAAGTATATATATAGAAAAACAATAACTAGGTTTATCAACATTTAAACTAACCTAAAAACTAAAATGTGTGGGGTGAATATTGTGTAGCTGAAACTAGTTTCTTTTTTAAATAATTCATTTTGATCCCTACAAATTTATTTTGGGTGATTTGATCCTGATTGAAAGCCAATTGATTTAGATTTCTTAGAAAATGGTGGAATTGAAAGAATAAAAACAAAAATTAAAAACACACGAAACTTGAGTAGTGTGCTAGAAGTTTTAAGAAAGATATACTTTGGTTATTTAACTTTAAAAATAATACAAATTATATGATTTCGGTGCCTCAATTTTTTTTAAATTCAATTTTGGTATAAGAGTTTATTTTTATTATTTCTTAGTCCTTGGTTGAGAGAGGAAAGAGAAAAGTCATTGGATTCCGGTGATAGAGAAAGAAAAGTATCGTTGACACAGATTACGACCACCAAAATGATCGATTATTTTTTTGTTATGCATTTAAATTTTGAAAAGTATTTCTGATTCATCTATAATTTTTTTTAATCTATTGTATAGATGAAATTTATTTTTGAAGATAAAAAAATTTATTTTGAGATAATATTTCTAAATGTGCAACCTTGTAGAGTGTTTTTTTTTTCTATTTTATTTTATTCAATTAATTTAATTTGTGTTTCTATTTCTATTATCGTTTACATGAATAAAAAAATTATTTTAAGAAATAAATTTAGTAGATACAACTGGGTGAATGTCCAAGCTTGCGAGAATAAATATTTGATTTATATTTGTCTCTCAATTTTTCCATTTTTAATTTTAGTTATTATTTTTTTCTTCAATTATTCGCACACATAATCTTCGATATATTTAATTATATGTATGTATAAACCTTTTGATTTTCACTTAATTTTTTATAACTACAAAAATATGTTGAAAAAGCTTATGTATATAATTTTTTTTTTTTTAAATCTGACCCATAACAAATTACGCATCAAATATCTAGTTATATGTATAAACTTAAAGATAATGATTTTGAACTTGATTTAAAACAATATCTATACCTGAAAACCTATTCATTTAAAGACAGTTAGTGGTGGGTGTTTATAAGGTTCGAGTCAAGTCATCATCCTTATTGGCATATGATTTAATTTATTTAGGTGCAATGATGAATTTTAGTTTTAGTTTTTTAATATTTATTTTCCACATAGCATATCAAGATGATAAAAAAAAAAAACTACAAAAAATTAATTCAAAAGCTAAAATTTCAACGCTGGAGGTTCAGTCTTACAAAGTAAGAGAATATTCGTTTGTTCATAAATTTATTATAATGCTACAACTAACGGTACTATCCAAATCTCAATCAGAATAGTTAAAAAATAATTCATCTTGATTCACTTTAAAAGATCTCAACATTGGAGGTTGAATTATTCAGTGCTAGGTGGTTTTTACAGATCCCATTCATGGAGTTAATGCTTGAACTATCATTACTTTGTAGTGCTATATATTTGAATAGAACTTGTAAACAAACCATTCACTTGGAAATGACTCTTGAAGTTTCAATGAACCGAAGTTTAGGTGTTTAGGGTTCATCATTTTGCAAATTGAACTGACCAAGTTTCAAGCAAAATGTTCTGTCCCTCCTGAATAAGAGAAGAGGGGACCAGTGTCAAGAACTCTGTGGTTAAATTAACACCTATGTTACAAGAATTGCTGGCTTTCTTTGTTACTTATTGCACATATCAGAACATTGTATTATTTGGAATCCTTACAATGTACAAACCTAGAACTCATCACATCATTCTTATAGACACCATACTCATAATCATCCATGGTGGTAGCTGCTTACAGATAGGACCAATACTTGTGCCAACCTTTACTTACATAGGCAGGCATCAGATTTCAGAAAATGGAAAGGATTTAGTTAGGATAATTACATGTGGGATATTTCATGGAAAGTGGGTATCAGTGGTTTCGACTCGACAACATTTGAAAGAGTTCCAAGGTATAGCTGGAATATGTTTAATGAAGGGAATTTTCTGGAGCAAGTTGTAAGTCTTTGATAGTGATGTATAAAGAGGGAAATAAGATAGTGCAAAGATGCCAACTGGGATAAAGGAGACTGCATATAGAGTAATTTTTGTCCAGCTTTCCTTGCTGTAAATCATCAGAATGATTGTTGCTCCAAACGCTACCATCATCATTGCCACAGAGAGAAACAGAAATGCGAAGCCTACCATCAACTTATTAGGAAGTGTATGCTTGAAATCTTTAAATCGAAACGGGGATGTTAGGATAGAGAGGAAAGTAACAACTGATGTCAAAGCGAACGTAAGGGAGAGTACATCAGTCACGGTGAAAACCACAAAGAATGGTTTGTTGAGGAGGACAGGAACACCAGTGCTCTGATTCGGACCTCCTGGAACCGTGTAGGCTGCAGCAAAGGCAACGGTGGCAATGAGAACTGCTACCACAGAACATCCTTCTGCTGTGGTCTTTAGCCATTCTTTGGCTAAATTACGGAGTTCAGAATTTGCAGTAATGAAATACCCTTCTGCAGTGAGCTTCATATTGTTCTGGTGATTCAGGAAATGGGATGGAGTGACTTCTTTGACGCGCTGCGTTCTCACATGGATAACAAAGAGAACATGTCTATCAAGTTTCCTTAAAAGAAAAGAATTATAGAATTAGACCATTAATTTTTTTTTTTTCTTCTTATAAATCATACATAAATTACTTTTTAAGATGAATTATTATGTAAACTCACCCTACCATATTGCTGTAATACGTCTACTCCAACCGCTTCAGGATTCAAGATTAGTATGACAATAAAAAAATTTTGTGCTTCCCGTGAATTATGTGTATGATAGATATGCATAGCAGGAAGGTAAAAGTCTAAAAAGTGCACCTCAAACCAGAGCAATTCTTCCTGTAAGAGGAATGCAGGGCCTTCCATCTTCTCATCAGATATAAAATCCTTTCGTTTCTTTCCGACGGTGTGTAGAATGGAATTCCCATCACCATCAATCTTCCTTGTCAGCCTCTTCATAGGCACGTCCATTCCTTTCACAATCTCGAAAATCTTCTTTTGGCGGTATTTGATTGCTACATGCAATACATTGCGCCCTTCGTCATCAATGTGTTCGACTGCCTGGGGATATAGCTTGAGTATTTCTTCAACAATCTCCACACAGCCTGACTTTGTAGCCTGTTGGAAGGTTAATCTGCTGCAATATGTTTAACAGTTATTGTTCATGTATTTATTTCCTTTTATGATTCATTGAATGTAAATCAAATCCCTTAGAATTCTGCATTATTGTAGCATTGAATAGCTTTATTATTTTTTAACAGTTACTCATGTAATCATCTGTATATATTTCTCTCCAAAGGTTCAATAAAATATAACTTTGCAGATTCAATCTCTTCTTATTCGATTTACATGGTATCAGAGCACACGTAAATTGAAATTCTAAAATCAAAATTCTGCATTCAAAATCCTTCATAAACATTCTCACGAAATTTTGCCTTCACTGTCATGGCCAATGAAGAAATCAATCTATCAAGTCCCAGCACCATCGCTGCTCCATCTGATTCGTCCAAATCAGACCTTGCATCAAACTTCTGCAAATCTGACATCTCAAACCCATATTTCACCCATCACTCGGATCATCCAGGCCTCATCCTTGTCTCCAAATCACTGAATGGAGATAATTATTCTGGGTGGAAAAGGGCTATGACTCTCGCCCTAAACTCCAAGAACAAACTCGGTTTTATCAATCGCTCAATTGAAATTCCTTCAGAACAGACTGATCCTGAAGGCTATGCTACCTGGTCACGATGTAATGATATGGTCCATTCCTGGATCATCAATACATTGAACCCGGAAATTGCAGATAGTGTAATCTATTATCCCACCGCACATGAAGTCTGGGAAGATTTACAGGAACGTTTTTCACAGAGCAATGCGCCTCGCATATTTGAAATTCAGAGGGACATTGCATATCTTCGACAGGAGCAGCTCTCCATCTCCTCATATTACACGAAATTGAAAGGTTTGTGGGATGAATTGGCTTCATACACAGACACAACACATGGAACGCAGGCAGACCAACAAAGATTAATGCAGTTCTTAATGGGTTTAAATGACACTTACTCTGCAATTCGAGGCCAAATCTTGCTGATGAATCCTCTGCCATCCATTCGCCAAGCTTATTCTTCGGTATGTCAAGAAGAAAAGCAACGATTTCTCAGCGTTGCACAAACGGAGATGGGTGGGAGTGCTGCCATGGCAGTACGTTATAATAATCAAGGAAAAAGAAATTTTATCTCAGAGACAGATCGCCCACAACACTCCGTGAATCGCCTCTCTCAGCCTCGTGATACTCGACCGCAAGGAGAACGCCGTTTTGACCAGGATCGGCGCCGTTTTGGGTCAGGAAGGGGACGACCCCAGTGCACCCATTGTGGAGAAATGGGGCATTGGGTGCAAAAGTGTTTCCAGTTAAATGGGTATCCACCGAGACACCCTAAAGCGAGGATGAATGGGTACCCGATTGGAAATCAAAGCCCGATTGGAAATCAGCACTCAATTGGAAATCAGCACAATGGTTTTCCCTTAGCTAACCAGGTATCTGAAATGTCCCACAAAGATGAGGTAAGGCCCACGGTTTCGTTGTCAGAAACTCAACTCAAGCAACTTTTGTCACTCCTAAATAATCATGAGGACAGTTCTAGCTCAAAAGCCAATGCAGTAACAAAGCCAGGTTTGTCTGAACTTGATAACCATAACTGGATTATTGATAGTGGGGCTACTGACCATATCACATCTTCATCTGAATTGTTGAATGAAAATAAGGACTGCTCACTACCACCTGTACTGTTACCTAGTGGAGACAAAGCAGATATTATTGCGAAAGGGTCTTTACCCTTAAATTCAGTCTATTATCTGCATGATGTTTTATCTGTGCCTACATTCAAAGTCGACTTGATGTCAGTCAGTCGTTTGACAAGGAGTTTGAACTGTTCAGTGACTTTTCTCCCTTATTGGTGTATTTTGCAGGATCTGGCTACGAGGAGGACGATTGGTTTGGGTAAACAGCGAAACGGCCTATACTATTTGGTGGCACTAGCGAAAAAAAAAAACCTCACCAAACCTTCCTCAACCACAAATCATCCTGCATGCTACCTTACCCTCTCCTCTACCGACCTGTGGCATAATCGTCTAGGACATGTCTCACCTTCCCGTTTAAGTTTTCTCGCTAAATTTTTTTTGAATTTTTCCGTTGAGTCAAAAAATGCTTGCCACATATGTCCTTTGGCTAAGCAAAGTCGTCTATCTTTTGGTACTAGTACTATTTCATCTACCAAGCCTTTTGATATTATACATTGTGACATTTGGGGTCGTTATCGACATTCATCTATTTCTGGCGCTAATTATTTTCTCACCATTGTTGATGATTATACACGTTTTACGTGGATATTTTTAATGCGTCACAAAACTGAAGCACAATCAATTTTACAACATTTCTTCAGTTATATTTTCACTCAATTTGAATCTCGCATTAAAATTTTTCGAAGTGACAATGGTGGAGAATTTATCTCACTTCGATCTTTTTTTCAAGATAAAGGTGTCATTTTTCAAACTTCTTGTGTTTACACTCCTCAACAAAATGGGGTAGTGGAACGCAAACACCGACACATCTTACAAGTTGCCCGTGCTTTAAAATTCCATGCTCAACTCCCTTCACAATTTTGGGGAGAATGTGCCCTCACGGCTGTCCATATAATTAATCGGCTACCTTCACCGGTTATCTCTTTCAAAACACCTTTTGAACTTCTCTATTCCAAACCACCCTCATACTCTCATCTTCGCGTTTTTGGTTGTCTCACTTATGCCACTAATGTTCACACTTCTCATAAATTTGACCGACGCGCCATTCCTTCTATTTTCATTGGATATCCAATCGGTCAAAAGGCATACAAGTTATTTGATTTATCAACAAAAAAGGTCTTTACTAGCCGGGATGTAAAATTTCATGAAAATATTTTTCCATATGCCACGGTCAACCCTTCCAATGTGCCCCATTATTCTGCCCAAAACTCATCAACCCACAAATCTGGACCCCTCCCGCTTCCAGCCCCGCCCCATGATCCCTTTGAGCCTCAATTTCGGCCCAGCCCAGAAACCCTCACCTCAGCTCAAACTCCCAATCCCTTACAAAATCACCTTCGGCCCAGCCCAGTTCCCCTCAACTCAGCCTCACCTCCCGATCCATTACATCATCACCTTCAGCCCAGCCCCTCTCCACTTATCCAAACCGAGTCCACGCCCTCTCCAGCCAACGACCTGTCATCCACACAAACTTCCCCAAATCCAATTCCACAATCTTCGTCTCCACCGCTTGAACCAATACCCCTCCGATCCCTCATCTCGCCTGAACCTGACCCAACCCACACCTCTCCAGTACCTACAACTTCACCTCCAGCAGCCCCACGTCGCTCCAGCCGCCAAATTGTTCCTCCAATTAAACTCGCCGATTACTTCTGCTCCGCTGCTTACTCCGATCAATCGACCTCCCTCGTTCCAGCTCCGATCAAAGGTACACGATACCCACTGTCCAATTTCGTTTCATACCACAGATATAACCCTGCTTATCACTCTTTTGTGGCTAAAATTGAAACTGTCACGGAACCAAAATCATACTCTGAGGCCGCTGTTCATCCCGAATGGCAACAAGCCATGCAGACCGAACTACAAGCCCTTCAAGCCAATGGCACTTGGTCACTCACCCCTCTCCCAGTTGGTAAGACCCCGATTGGTTGCCGTTGGGTTTTCAAGGTCAAGCATAACTCAGACGGGTCAATTGAACGGTTCAAGGCACGGCTTGTGGCGAAGGGTTTCACACAATTGGCTGGCATTGATTATCAGGATACTTTCTCCCCAACAGCCAAGATCATCTCAGTTCGGTGTCTATTAGCTCTGGCTGCTGCCCGTGGATGGAATCTACATCAACTTGACGTCAATAATGCATTCCTCCACGGTGATCTTCACGAAGAAATTTACATGTCTCCACCGCCTGGGCTTCGGAGACAGGGGGAGGAACACTTATTCTGCCGTCTACACAAATCATTGTATGGGTTGAAGCAGGCATCACGGCAATGGTTTGCCAAATTCTCCGAGGCCATACAATCAGCTGGTTATGAACAGTCAAAAGCCGATTATTCTCTCTTCATCAGAAAGCAAGGCAAGTCATTTACTGTTCTTTTGATATATGTAGACGATATCTTAATTACTGGTAATGATCCCGTGAGCATAGCTGATATCAAGAAATTCCTGCATAGAAAATTTCATCTTAAAGATCTTGGTAAACTGAGATATTTCCTTGGTATTGAGATTTCCACATCCAAAGCTGGTACTTTTATCTCTCAACGAAAATACGCATTGGAAATTATTAAGGATGCAGGTTTGCTGGGAGCAGCTCCCATCAATACTCCTATGGAACGCAACCTAAAATTGTCTGACAAAAGTGAGTTACTCAAAAATCCAGAGCGATATAGGCGATTGGTTGGGAGGTTGATATACCTCACGGTTTCAAGGCCAGATATTACATATTCTGTTCACATATTAAGCAGGTTTATGCACCAACCCCGAAAGGATCATTGGGAAGCAGCTTTACGGGTGGTGAGATATCTGAAATCTGCTCCTGGTCAAGGCCTCTTCTTCTCCGCAACCAGTGATCTCAGACTGCGAGCTTACTCTGATTCTGATTGGGCAGGATGCCCACTTACGAGAAGATCGACCACAGGATACTGCGTATTCCTAGGTCCCTCACTGATTTCATGGCGATCAAAACGACAAAAGACAGTGTCTCTATCTTCGGCTGAAGCAGAATATCGTGCTATGACAGGAGCTTGTTGCGAATTAACGTGGCTTCGTTGCTTACTTAAAGATTTGGGTGTGTTGCATCAACAATCAGCATTATTGTATTGTGATAATAAGGCCGCGATACACATTGCAGCGAATCCTATTTTTCATGAACGGACGAGACATATAGAAATGGACTGTCATTTTATAAGGGATAAGATTCAAGATGGTTCTGTAGAAACAAGATTTGTGAGTTCTGAAAATCAGCTAGCCGACATTTTGACTAAGCCATTGGGAAAGGAATTCTTCATTCCTATGGTCCGCAAGTTGGGATTGCAAGACATCCACTCTCCAACTTGAGGGGGAGTGTTGGAAGGTTAATCTGCTGCAATATGTTTAACAGTTATTGTTCATGTATTTATTTCCTTTTATGATTCATTGAATGTAAATCAAATCCCTTAGAATTCTGCATTATTGTAGCATTGAATAGCTTTATTATTTTTTAACAGTTACTCATGTAATCATCTGTATATATTTCTCTCCAAAGGTTCAATAAAATATAACTTTGCAGATTCAATCTCTTCTTATTCGATTTACATAGCCAAAATCAAAGGAGTTTCTCCAAGACTCTCCTCTTTGTCTAGAATTTTATTAAACAAATGTACCTCTTGCCGTTCTTGGCCTCCCTTTTCTCCGTACTTATGGATTTTAGGCTTGCTCTGGTCGATGCTAGAATACGTAAGCTCCCAGGAGGTATCTTTTCTGACTAAAAACTTGGCAAGCTCCACAGCTGATCTATGCAGTTGTTTTTGCTTTTGAACCTTTTCTCTCCATACTGAACTTCCATATGATTTTGCTTTCAAGAAAATAAGTTCGTCGCAAATGGTTAGTTGCATATAAATTCTGTGATGTAATGTAAGAATGAGTTTATTATGCAGAAACAAGGCAAGTTACATCATGGTTGTTGAAAGGAATGACAGAAAAAGAAGGGAAACTATAATAAAAAAATCTAAGAATGTTACATATTTTTTTTTATATGAGAAGTGACATAATCACATTGGTTTCACTGATTCAGTGAAAACTGGAAGGGTAAGGATTATACTTCCATACCTAAATTAATGAATCCTTCTTCAGGCTCTAGTTTAAAAGCTGATGGGTTGCATGATAAAAGCTGAAGACCAGTCATACCATCGGCATCTTTTTGGCCAATTAAATGCGTGTAGTCCAACGCAATTCGGTATGCCAAATCTGTGGCCCAACGTAATTTGTATGAAAGAAAACATTTCAGCATCAGAATATCAACTTCATATGTTGAAACAAAATTGACTTGCAGATGGAGGGAAGAAATGAATTTATAATTGACAATGCTTACCAAAATGCAGAGAAAGAATGGCCATGTGAAGGATAGTGGTTTTATCACTTCTCTGTACATAGAATTGCAAACCAGATTCATCATATCCAGAGACTTTAGCAGCTAGAAAGTTGAACATATCAGTTTTTCCATACCGGGCCGCACGAAAGAGAGCCGTCTCCCCATTGTGGTTGCGCATGCCTAACAATCCAGGGGCTCTCTTCAGAAGTTTATCTGCAACAGCAACAGTATAGTTGCTTGTGGCAGTCTCATGGAGGATTGTGTTTCCTACACCATTTTGGCGAGTCAACTTGTCGAGATGATGGCTAGGCAACTCATCTAGTAAATTTTCTACCAGAGATGCTTCTTTGGCATATGTAGCCATGTGAAGTACTGTATCGTCGTTTACTGTTATTACGTGCAATGCATGATCCTGAATTTTTTGGCAGAGTTCTGCAACTCTCTTCTTGTTTCCTTTCATGAGAGCATAGTACAAGTCTCCATTTATTTTCTGTTTAGGATCGATTTCATTGGTACCAGGAGACATCAAGGGTTCCGTGTAGAAGGGAGGGGGTAATTGTTTCCTTGAAAAAAAAAAAAAAATCGCTATTCCAATCCTCAATAATAACCTTCTCCTTTATATCAGAATTCTACTATCATGCAACAGGATCCTGTTAATCTTGACGAGTACACTTACAAAAGTATAATATTCTAGCTATCTCTCCTATTCTAAAGCTGTATCCAGAGCTTTTGACTTCATGACTGCATTTGGATTATCCAAATGAACCATGCTTTATATATGCCTTTAGCTGGTGCTTCTCCATGTTTAGTGGAATGCGGAATAACCTTTGTGTTGATTCATGGAATTAAATTCCTACTTTGTCACTAATTCTGTTTCAGTAGTGCAGTGTCATAAACATTCCCATGTTATGCACGCCAGGCTTCCAACTCATAGTTAATTGGGAATAATCTTAGCTTTGCCTAAAGTTAGTAGTATATTAGCATCTGATCCGAGGGACGAAGTCGAACTTTCTTCCCTCAGTGAAATGCTATCCCCAAGGCCCACATCCTGACTGAATTGCGTGTAGATTTAAAGGAAACTTATTGGAGAATTCGTTTTCTTATCGTTAGATGAATTACTTCATTACTACTTTGATTATTGGAGAATCAAATAGATATTTCAATGAATGTTTTTGTAAATCTTGTCAAGTTAATATAAGTTATATCTACACACACATATATAAACGATTGCTTCTTTTAATAACTCCCCATCTCTTATGGGTGGGTGGACCAAATCTAACCCAATAATCAACATTAAGTATAATCTAATTAAACACATGTAGTCATGACACAAATTCAGTAGCAAGAGAGCCAATTAATGGTGCAGCAGATTGGCAACAGGTATAGCTGACTAAGTATGATGATCAGGCATAAGTTGCTCACTGGAAATCAAAATTTTAGGCATAACTCCTTTGTGTTGATTTTTTTATATATAATAATCGATTGATTTGTTAATGAAACAACCATTCAGATAATAACTGAGAGAAACACAATGAATTTTAAGAAAACTAAAAAAAAAAAAAATGAAAACAAATCCAATTACAATATATTAGTAATAAATCTAAGCTTCATTCTTTGCAAGCTTCCTGCTTGTGTTGCTTCCATCTACGTTTACCTGGATCACCAGCAAGGATAGTCTTCACTCATCATAAATTGGTTTAAATATGATTATTGAAATCCTTACAATTATCAACAACTCAATAACTTGCTGCTCAAGGTTAACAATAATACATAATATCATCCATGTATGGTATTTCATCGAATGTGGGACTCTGAGGTTTGGACTTGACAACATTTTAAACATTTGGACATCATCATACAAGGTTTGGACAGAACAAGTTTAGTTAGAGGAAAGTTTTCGACCAAATATTTGTAAGTTTTTGATAGTGAGGAATAGAGAGGAAAATAAGATAGCGCGAAGATGCAAACTGGGATAAAAGAGACTGTGTATAGAGTAACTTTAGCCCAATTTTCCTTATTGTATATCGTCAGAAAGATTGTTGATCCAAATGCTACCATCATCATAGCCACGGAAAGGAACAGAAATGTGAAGCCTGCCATCAACTTATTGGGAAGTGTATGCTTGAAATCTTTAAATCGAAATGGCGATGAGAGGATGGAGAGAAATGTCACAACTGATGTCAAAGCAAAGGTGAGAGATAGCACGTCCGAGACAGTGAAAACCACAAAGAACGGTTTATTAACGAGGACAGGAACACCGGTGCTCTGATTTGGACCTCCTGGAACTGTGTAGGCTGCTGCAAAGGCGACTGTAGCAATCAGAACAGCCACAACCGAAGATCCTTCTGCAGTGCTCTTCATCCATTCTTTCGCTGAGCTGCGAAGTTCAGAGTTTGCAGTAACAAACAAACCCTCTGCAGAGAGGTTCTGACTGTTATGGTGGCTTATGAAATGAGGTGGAGTGACTTCTTCGACTCGCTGTATTCTCGCACGCAATAAAAAACAGACATGTCAATCACTGAATTTTTCCAAAAAAAATAAGCATTAGACCATTAATATTTTTAGTTCTTTCTTCTTTTCTACAGTATGTGGAAATGCAATGCAAATTCCTCAAGTTTTGTTCCCATTGCTTAAAGATTCAAGATTAGTGCAGCATTCAAAAAAATATGCCTGTGTGTGAATCATATGTTGATGCTAAAAGTCTAAAAAGCACCTCAAACCATAGCAACTCTTCTTGTAATAGGAATGCAGGGCCTTCCATCTTCTCAGATACAAAATCCTTTCTCTTTATACCAACAGTGTGCAGAATAGAATTCCCCTCGTTATCAATCTTTCTTACCAGTCTCTTCATGGGCACTTCCATTTTCGTCACAAGCTCGAAAATCTTTAACTCTCTGTATTTGATTGCCACATGCAACACATTGCGACCTTCGTCATCAACATGTTCAACTGCTTGAGGGTAAAGCCTGAGTATTTCTTCCACTATCTCCACAATTCCTGACTTAGTAGCCAAAATCAAAGGAGTTTCACCAACATCATCCATTCTCTCAGGAATTCTAGCAGCCAAAGACATCCCTTCTTGCCCACCTATCTCTCCATATCTGTGTATTTTAGGCTTGCTCTGGTCAATGCTAGAATAAGTAACTTCCCATGAGGTATCATTTCTAGATAAAAGCTTGGCAAGCTCTACAGCTGATTTATATTTATCCTTTTGATTTTGAACCTTCTCCTGCCAAGCTGTACTGCAACAGGATTTAGCTATCCAAGGAACAAAGCAAGTCAGCAACATACATACCTAACTTTAGGCTCTGGAACACAACATAAATAAAAATTATCTATAACGATGAATTATTTTGCAGAAAGATGGAAAATACATGACTGTAAGAAGATTAACCTATGTACAAGAATCTTATTATTTCAAGTACGAAAAATTCAGAGAAAAAGAAGGAAATTTGCAACACATTATTTCTATATGAAGATAAAGGAAGGATTGTTCAAGTGTCATAATCTTGACAAGAAAGAAGTGCACTATAGTATTAGCTGTTCTGAATGTGATTAGAAAAATGGAAGTGATCTTGTATACATACCTAACTTGATGAATCCATCTTCAGGGTCTTGTTTAAAAGCTGACGGGTTGCATGAAAGAAGTTGAAGACTCGTCATCCCATCACCGTCTTTTTCGCTGATTAAATGTCTGTAGTCCAATGCAATTTGGTATGCCAAATCTGTTTTTTTCCATTAAAATTGTACCAGAGAGAAGTTTTTGTTTTAGAGCAGCAAAATAAAAACTTCAGCATGCCTCAGAATTGGGATTTTATTTAATTCCACCAAACATAACATACAGAAGTGCCCAAGAAATGAACTTGTGATTTATAATGCTTACCGAAGTGTTCAGAAAGAATTGCAATGTGGAGGATAGTGGTTTTATCACTTCTCTGAACATAAAATTGCAGACCTGCTTCGTCATATCCAGAGACTTTAGCAGCTAGAAAGTTGAACATATCAGTTTTTCCGTACCGAGCTGCACGAAACAGAGCCGTCTCCCCATTGTGGTTGCGCATACCTAACAGTCCGGGAGCTCTCTTTAGCAGTTTATCTGCAACAGCAATCGCATGGTTGCTAGTGGCAGTCTCATGGAGAATTGTGTTTCCCACTCGATTTTGTCGGGTCAACTTGTCGACATGATGATCAGGCAACTCATCTAGTAATCTTTCCACCAAGGCTGCTTCTTTAGCATACGTAGCCATGTGGAGAACAGTATCATCATTCACTGTTATTACGTGCAATGCATGATCTGAAATTCTTTGGCAGAGATCTACAACATCCTTCTTGTTGCATGTCACTAGAGCCTTGTACAGACGTCCATTGATTTTCTGTTTGGTATCAAGAACATCAGCATTGCAGGAACCCATCAGTGGCTGAAACATCCTGAATAGGGAGGTGGCTTCTCTCTTTTTTTGGCCTTATTATCCTTTGATTCTTTTGATTTTGAAGACAAAGTAATATTGTTGTTCTAGCCCTCAATAATGAATAGCTCTGCCCATTTTATGTCAAAATCCCGCTTTTTCTACACCTAATCTTGTCCATATCGGCCAATACACAAAGTACCTAGCTTTTTATTACAATAAATGTAAATGCTGGGTCATACTTTTCAAAGAGTAATTGTCTTTGTGAAACATCACTTTGATGATAGAAACCTGCTTTATCCCTTAATCGAATACTTTTCTTTTCTCTTCTTTTTATATGGAAGTCTTTGATAGCACTATCTTTGTCCATTCTTTTTTCATTAGTGCAATCCCATCCAAAAGCAGCACGTTTTGCACGTCGTGCTTTACAGCTAATTAGGAATAATCTTTGCTTCCATGGTACAAATTCTTTCTTTAATTTCATTAATTACTGCAATGGCGCGTTCCACGCTTAGCTTTTTGATACGCCACCACGAAGATATGAGAGAGCAACAAAACCGAATCCCAAGTATAGTGAAGGGCAGTGAAAGGCAAGTGCAAGATCAAGACAAACATGAGTCACGAAGGCTTGATTATAGCAGCTAAAGGCGTGAGGCCACGTCAGCTAGTTATGGAGTAGTGCTAGGCATCAGTTTTTTATTAAGTTTTTTATTCAGTATCTATTCTGTATTTCCATTCAGTATCTATTCTGTATTCTGTTCTATTTTGCAATAAATTAAATATTGTAACAGTTGTAATGGAACCTTAGATTTCCACTGTATATCCGAAATATTGGTTGAAGTAAGCTTATTAATAAGTGCTGGAAAGAAATGAATGTACATAATTTCTATCCTAAATTTTATCTTGTGGTACATTCTCATCCTAAGAGAACAACTGTATATTTTGTTGTGAAAAATTTGGCTCTTGACTGGGCACTAGTGAAGAAAAAAGATGGTAGTTGGTGCTTTTGCACCGACTATTGATCTCTTAATGGAGTCACTATCAAAGATCGGTTTCAAATTCCTACAGTGGAAGATATGTTGGATGAACTACATGAGGCAGCATATTTCACCAAACTAGATTTAAGAACCGGGTACCATTAGGTACGAGTGCAACCTTCAGATATTCATAAGACTGCTTTTCGTACACACAACGGTTATTATGAATATCTTGTTATGCCATTTGGCTTGAATAATGCACCATCTACATTCCAAGCTATTATGAATGCTATTTTTCGGCCCCATTTATGAAAATTCATATTGGTATTTTTTGATGCCATCTTGATATATAGCCCTAGTTGAGAAAAAGCATTTACATCATGTCACTCAAACCTTGGAAATTTTGAAGCAACACCAATTTTTTTCTTAAGGCTAGTAAATGTGCCTTTGGTAAGCAAGAGCTGGAATATTTGGGTCATATTGTCTCTCATCAAGGGGTGAAGGTCGATAGCAAAAAAATTAAGGCCATGGTGGCGTGGCCACAGCCTGCTAATATTTATGAGCTGCGTGGATTTTTAGGGTTGACAGGTTATTACTGCAAGTTCGTTCAGAATTATGGTCTAATTGCTCGGGCTCTCACAAATCTTCTCAAAAAAGGGCAATTCGGCTCGAATGAAGATGCAAAGGATGCCTTTCATACACTTAAGAAGGCCATGACCACAATGCCTATCTTAGCCATGCCAAATTTTAATGAAACTTTCACAGTGGAAATCGATGCTTTAGGTGATGGAATTGGGGCAGTTCTACAACAACAAGGCAAGCCTATTGCTTTTATGAGTCGAGCTCTTGGTGTTTTAAAAAAATCATGGTCTACGTATGCAAAGGAAGGAAATGCTTGTTGTTGTGGAAGCCATACGCATGTGGCGTCCTTACTTGTTGGGGCGACGATTTATCATTCAAACCGATCAACGAAGTCTCAAATATCTATTGGAACAACGAATTACTACGCCAGAACAACATAAATGGGTTGCTAAATTATTGGGGTATAACTATGAGATTCAATACCGGCCAGGTCGTGAAAATTCTACTGCGGATGCACTCTCTCATTGACCTGACGGTCCCACTCTCAACAACTTGTTCATGCCACAACTTGATATCTAGGAGGAAATTAAACAAGCAGCCATGGGAGATGACTATATGGCTGTTGTTAGCAATCTGACTCAAACTCATCCAGAGGGGCCCTTTACTCAACGAAATGGATTGATTCTTTTTAAAGGCAGAATTGTGGTTCCTTCTAATGTCACTCTACACAGCAAGTTAATATATATGAAGCCCATGATACGAAAATAAAGGGTCATTTTGGAGTCTTTCGCACCTTTAAAAAGGTGGCCACCCAGTTCTACTAGCCATCCATGCACAAATATGTTCAAGACTACGTGAAGCGCTGCGACATATGCCAACGAACTAAATCAAAGACATTGCCACCTGCAGGTCTCCTCCAACCTTTATCTATTCCATGTCAGGTATGGGATGATATTACTATCGATTTTGTTGCAGGCTTACCACTTTCACAAGGTAAAGATACAATATTTATGGTGGTGGATAGACTGAGTAAATATACTCATTTTATATCATTATCTCATCCTTTCACGGCTAAAGTAGTGGTGGAAAAATTTGTTGAAGGCGTGGTCAAATTGCATGGAATGCCACGGTCTATTATCAGTGACCGTGACACCATTTTTATCAGCAAATTTTGGCAGGAATTTTTTACAATGTCTGGCACCAAGCTGAAAATGAGTTCAGCATACCACCCACCCACAATCAGATGGCCAATTAGAGGTAGTAAATCGTTGTCTGGAACAGTATTTACAAAGCTTTGTCCATTAATGGCCACGTAAATGGCATTCCTTCTTGCCATGGGCAGAGCTCTAGTACAATACTACTTTCCATGCATCCACTGGAATGACACCATACCAAGCACTTTATGGACGACCACCGCCATTTCTTCTAGAATATTTTGATGGCGCCACACCAGTTCACGAAGTGGAACATACTTTTCTCCATCGTGATGAGCTTCTGTTATAGCTCAAACAGCACTTGGCTGTTGCCATCAATCGCATGAAATAGACTGTTGACAAAAAGCAGAGGGATGTGTCTTTTAAAGAAGGTGACATGGTTTTCCTCAGGTTACAGCCTTATCATCAAAGTTCAGCATTCAAAAGGGTACACCATAAATTAGCCAGCAGGTTCTTTGGCCCTTATCCCATTCTCCAAAAGGTGGGCAACATGGCTTACAAACTTCAGTTACATGAGGGTGTACATATTCATCCTGTCTTTCATGTGTCTTTATTGAAGAAATATGTGGGAGATGCATCCGACACACACACAGATCTTCCACCTGTTTCGGATAAAGGTGCAATTATTTTGGAACCTGAGGCTATACTTGATCATCGTTGGGTGAAGTAGGGTGGTAAGTTCCTTGCCGAAAGTCTAGTAAAATGGAAGCACTTACCAACAGAGGAAGCTACCTGGGAAGTGACCGAATCACTATGTCATCAATTTCTAAATTTGAACCTTGAGGACAAGGTTCCACTTTCTAGGGAGGGTATTGATAAGCCACCACGAAGATATGAGAGAGCAACAAAATCGAATCCCAAGTATAGTGAAGTGCAGTGAAAGGCAAGCGCAAGATCAGGACAAACATGAGCCATGAAAGCTTGATTATAACAGCTAAAGGCGTGAGGTCTTCACCACGTCAGCTAGTTATGGAGTAGTGCTAAGCACCAGTTTTTTATTCAGTTTCTATTCAATATCTATTCTGTTCTATTTTGCAATAAATTAAATATTGTAACCGTTGTAATGAAACCTTAGATTTCCACTGTATATCCGAAATATTGGTTGAAGTAAGCTTATTAATAAGTGCTGGAAAGAAATGAATATACATAATTTCTATTCTAAATTTTATCTTGTGGTACATTCTCACCCTAAGAGAACAACTGTATATTCTGCTGTGAAAAATTTGGCTCTTGACTGGGACCTTATCACTTTGCATCTTGATTTAACTATATTCTATACTATATGCAACCCTTTTGTTCTTCAGATATATGCATGCTCAAACGCAGAAAAATTCAACACCATTAGTAGTAACTGTTGAGCGGAAGTAAAAAG
Source organism: Populus davidiana x Populus alba var. pyramidalis (assembly GCA_027475595.1). Taxonomy (NCBI): domain Eukaryota; kingdom Viridiplantae; phylum Streptophyta; class Magnoliopsida; order Malpighiales; family Salicaceae; genus Populus; species Populus davidiana x Populus alba var. pyramidalis. The sequence continues at coordinate 1,808 of JANKYH010001021.1, read as the reverse complement.
ATTATTGACTTGATAATACGTGTACGGTTTGAATTTCATTCCACCTTTGATGGATTCTTTGCCCTTTTAAACAAATTCACACAGCATGCAACTTTATGCTCTGTGATGGATAACGCAGCCAAACTCAATCAGAATAAGAATTAAAGAATGAAGAAGATAGAGTTTCAGGAAAATGGTCCGCAACAAGAATCCTAACTATTCCTCATATCACTCAATAATTACAACATATCCACATTTGACTATCCAAAACCCCTTACCTCTCCGCACACATATACTTCCCCTTAGGCAATACTGATAATTAGGAATAATCTTTGCTTTCACTGTACAAATTAGGAATAAGAAGGGTCTACAACATATCTTCTCAAGATAAAACTCAAAAACTAAAGCACTTACACGCATGGTATTAATGGAAATCGAAACATGTACCAGTCAATAATAACTTCCAAAATATTGCACTTTTTTATTTATTAATCATATATAGTTGTATAGTTGGCAATCCATAATGATTGGGCTAGTTATCATCTATAGAGTCCACCAACAAATCATGTACAAGGTAAAAAAAATAATAGTAAATTGCAAGGCATCACATTTTAATGGGCGAAAAATGGAAGCTTGTAAGGTAGCATTACATGTGGATTAATATTCTTGGAGTGTTGGACTCGAGGGCTTAGACCTGGCAACATTTGAAAAAGATTTAGAGATCTTCAAGGGTATGGCTAGAAAACGTTTAGCGAGAGGAATATTCTCGAGCAAGCACTTGTAATTTTCTGTCAGTGATGAATAAAGAGTGAAATATTAAGAGAGTGCAAAGATGCCCAACTTTCCTAGTTATATATCATTATGAGTATTGTTGCTCCAAATGCTACTGATGTAATAAGAAAATAAAAAGCAATTGGACAAAATACGGTTATCCCACTATAACTAAGTCATAGTTTTATTGATAAAAACAAAGGCTAATGAGTTATGCCTTGCAAGTCTTTAAATAAACATGAGACCGACCTTGGTAAGAAAAGAAAATCATAATCCCTAAAAAAGAGAGAAAACCTATCAAAAATTAAACAAACATAAAATCTAAAAAACATCATGGCAAAATAATAAAATAAGCTCAACAACGTCTCCATGACCTAATTTTAAAGTGTGTGCTCTCAAAGTGATGCATGGCAACATAAACAAGGATGCATGCTAAAGAAGTAAATGCAGGAAAAATAAACAAATAAACACAACAAAAAACAAATAATAAAAAAATAGCAGTAATAAGACAAAAGACAAAGCTTAATCCTATATCCCCAGTGGAGTCGTCATTCTGTCGCACCTGACATCGCGGCGGCCCACAAAAATTAATCTCGAATTATGAAAAAGAACAGATTTCTGGCATCTGGTTCTTTTAGGGGAAAAGGTCTTGTTTGAGGAGTCGCCACCTAGTATTATGGTCACTAGGAACCCTAACTGGTCGACAAAGATTCTATGGCTCGGGATTGGTTACGTAAAAGGGAAGATATTATCACCCCTTAAACGTTCTGCCTAGGCAGACTGCATTGTTGGTTTTGTCTTAAATTGCCCAATATTTATTAATTTATGCTATGATGATTTGTTATAATATTCCTGACTCTGGCGCCAGTGAATATTCGAGCTCGAATAATTCCAACTCTGGCGTTGGTAAAAATTCATAGCTAAAAAACAATTAGATCAATATTCTTTATTTCCTACTCTAGCACCAGTGAACAAATAAATAAAAATAAATTTATTTTTATGCATGCATATATTTTTTATTTTTTCTAGCTAAATAAAATAAAATACAACGAATAAAA
>JANKYH010001020.1:0-34601 GCA_027475595.1 Populus davidiana x Populus alba var. pyramidalis | reverse complement strand
TGCGAGTTCAAGGAGAGTTCTCCCATTGCTCTAGAATTCATCAGACATGAGCGCCAAAGCAATTCTACCATCTTAGCCTTATAAATAAAAGAGCTTCCGCAAGTTTTTTTTTTTCTTGTTTGCATCAGAAATCAACGTTGTTTGCACGCCTGGTCTTATGAATTCTTCCTGCAGCTTTTCAATGTTGAAGAAAAGCATATTGTTGACATCTGCGTGTTAACCAAAAGCAACCTTTTATGCTTCTGCAACTACATGATCGATGGCGCGAACTTGTTATTGAAATAGACTTGACTAAGCCTGATTGAGTTATTGGTGAGCCCACCTGTTTCCATTAATTAACATCTATTCTTATTGCAGGGCCGCAGGTTTCTTTGGGTGATTTGAATTCTCTTACCATAATACTTCACGAGCCTTGGTGCTTGCCGAGTTGTTTCTTAAGGGTCACGGTTGTTGTTTATTTACCACGTCATAAATTTTAGCAAGTCATAAATTTCTTAACATTGGAGCATTACTTTTCTTTGGCTCTTCATCAAGGTAAGTTCTTATTCTCTCCCTCTTTTTTTCAATATGCATCTAATTCATGCATTTTTATATGTCTTCCTTTTCTTTTTAGATGGTGCTTTTCAGGAATTCTTCTTCCACTAAAAAATTCTTAGTAATTGATGAGAAGTATCGTCGGACAAGCCTTCGCGTATATGAACCTGTCATTGGTCCATTTGCTAAGAAGCGGTCTTCCGAAAGCATCAAGCATTTGACTTCCTGGTCATTGGAGACTTCTTATGAACTTTATGGTCATGGTGGTTCGCTCCAATCAGTTTTACAACTTCAATCCTCCTTTCCACATTCAACAACTTTTCTAGCTGATCTGCCGTCATTAGACTATCATAAACGTGATGGAAATGCTACTTGCAAGGATTATTTCCCAATCTCCGATGCACTTGAGTATACTCCCAAGTATTGGGAATGGACAGAAGATGTTTTGAAACATACGAGCCAATCTTTGAGAGGGCACATATTCGAGACACTATTTTTGCATCCCTTTTTACATATGACTGGCAGATGAATGTTATCCTTTCTTTTTATAACCATTGGAATCCTGCTACCAACACGCTATCTACCCCGAATGGCAAGGAGTCTATATCTCTTTGGGAGCTAAAATCATGTAGCGGCCTTCCTATTTTTGGCACTTTTTATGATGAAGTCATCCCTTCTGCTGATGAACTTAATGAAGCTGACAAGAAAGGACGTTCTTTTCTTCCAAAGAGCTGCAAGTACCTATTCATCGCCTTCCATAAAGAATGTCAGACCATTGATGGTGACCATGTAATGACCCTTCAAGATTGGGTAGATTTCTGGTTTCGAGATGACTTGAGATACAAGGTACCTTTTTCTGTGGGCAAGTCTAGCGGATCCAATAAGACTAACTATCCTTCTGGCTCAATTGATAAGTCTTGTGTTCGCTCCAGCAAATTCATTCATCCTTTTAAGGAGCTTAATGTCCCTTCTCATATTCAGGATGAAGTTTATTTAGCAGCTTTTCTTTCATGTTGGCTATGCAAATTTGTATTTCCTAGCAAGGATGTTGGTTTCATTCGTCCTAGTACTTTTAAAGTAGCATCCATGATGGCAGCTGGAAGGCAATTCTCTCTTGTGATACCAGTTCTAGCAAGTATCTTCAAAGGTCTAAAGGAAGTCCAATCTGCATTAAGTGTGACCGCACGAGACATCCCTTTTCCTATTCATTTTCTCAGCAGTTGGCTTGCAGAAAAATTTGGCACCCATCAAACAACAATTAGTCCTACCAAGTTAGTTAGGATGATGAATATACCGGCGTGGGATTGGCAAAACATTTCAATGAATCTCAAGCTCATGCTCTTTTCAGAGATCCCAAGAGAGTCATATTTCCTGCATTACTTCCCCTGGCTAAAGTTGGGGTCTTATATGATGATGGCAACTTGTCAATCCTCGAGAGTGACTACTTTATGTGTATTCGATCCGGCTATTTGACTCTTCGTTATGATGATACTTTTATTATTGAATCTTACTGTCCTGATAGATTCAGTAGACAATTTGGGTTTTGCCAACATATTCCCTGTGACTTTGGAGGGAGAACTGGAGTCCCAACCTTGGAGGATGTATCTCAACTTTGGCATAGTTTTACCAAACTCAAAACTCATTCCCAGTACAAGCTTCCGTTGCCCCCAAATGATAAACTTCCTTTGGTAACTAAACGTTACATGGATTGGTGGACTCCGAGGTGGTCCAAAGTTTGTTCTCCAGAGATGAAGATCATTCTTAAAAGTCCTGCTAATGTTGCCATAGTATCACGAAGGACAAAAGAAAAGAAGAATGACCCTCTCTTAACCAAAAAGAAACGATCTTATCCTACCTATAAAAGAGACAAGCGGGTAGTTGATGTTGATTTAGGCAAGGAAGATGGTACTCGAACATCTGCCCACATAAATAGGACACCACTTGGGATTCCTAGTGTAAAGAGAGTGAGTACTTCAAAAGATCATCTTAATAAGAAATCCTCTAACTCCTCAGGGACAAAGGAAAGGAGTGCACAATCCTTTTCTCCACAATTGGTAAATAAATACTCGTCTCCTTTTTTTTATGTGCCTTATTAATTCCCTTTTTTTTTTATTGAGATGCTCATAAGGATATGCATGTAGCAGGAGGAAGAAGATAATGTTGAAGCAATCTTAAATGTTGAGGACAGTGAGCATGAAAACAGTGATCATCATTGGAAACGTTTAAAACGTACCAAAAAAGTGTTCAATCCTTGCAGCTCGGGTTTTCTTCATGGAGTCCCTAGTGCATCAATCATGCCAGACAATATTGATGAACTGGTTTGACACTTTCATTTTTTTTTTTCAATTCATGTTATTTGTCATATATTAAACCCCTTTTTGATATGTATGTCTCAGCTTGGTCAACAAGACTTGGGGAATGACTTTGATATGTATATTGGGCCAGAAATGAGTGTTGCTTCTGTTGCTAGCCCTAACCCTTTCAATATTTTAGCTGCTGGGATTGGAAACTCTCAACCTTCATTCAGTTTACCACATGAGCAGCCTAATCCACCTCAACCGATCTTTAATATAGCGACCAACTTGCATAATCTTGGACCTACTACTGCCTTTGAGCCTTCAGGAGTCACTAGGTATTGTGCTGATGACATAATAGGAGAGATAAGATCTGAATTTGCTATCAAGTGTTGGGAGAGCATCAAAAATAAGATTGCTCATACACCGATCCATTATATTCCTAACCTGGCTGGTGAAGTTGAGAAGATCCTCCTCTCCATTGAAGATATAAAGGTTGATTGCTCTTCTATCAGAAGAATGGTGACCGAGGTGATTGAGGATGCTAAAAAGTTTATTCACTTAGAGTCTTCATTATCTCCTATGATGACATCAGAGCAACGAGCCTTAGATGTTGAAAAGCTTGAAGTGCAACTTAAAAATTCAGAAGCTTTTGAAGAGGAGGCATCTACATCCATTTCTATTACTCATGCTAAGATAACAAAAATAACAGGACAATTGATGGAGTTGCAGAGCAAGAAGACTGAGTTAGAGTCATCTCTCAAGGCGTGTGATGAAAAGCTTTCTGAGAGAAAAATCATCACCTCCGGCATTCGAGCAGAGATCACCACACTATCTTCTTCCCCTGTGATAAGTGAAACTGACGCAGTCATTCTTCAAAAATTAAAAGGATTGTTGGAGACCAAACAAAAGGAGATGGAAGGACATAACTGGAAACTGTAGTATGATAATGGTTTATTATGCTTTGGAATTTTTTTTGTTTTGGTAACATCGGCTTATGACTTTCTGTTGAGGCTACATACTTTATGTAATAGAATTCTTCTTTCCATTAATAAAGTCTATATTTTGCCTTCGCTTATGTCTTGTTACCTAGATTTCCATGTTACGATTGTGTTTTGAGGTTTATTTGTCCCTCTTCTCTACGTGAACAATCATATTGGTTCAAACAACTTTAAAGGATGGTGTGACTGTACTTAGAATAATTTCTAAGTTGCCTACGTACCTTTATGGATAAAGGATCAAGTCAAAATGTAGTTCAAAAGATTTTTTTTTTTTGCATGACTGTACTTGGAATGAATTCCAAGTTGCCTACGTACCTTTATGGATAAAAGGATCAAGTCATAATGTAGTTCACATTTTTTTTTGTCTTTTTTTTTTTTTTGTGCCTTTCACAGTTTTAGCTCGTGCGGGCCAGGAGCTACATCAGATTTCAAGCATAGTATCTTTTCAAGAATTTGCCATTGATAGGCCCAATCCTCAATCCATTCTCATCAACAATCTTGTAAGCTCCATTGGTGTAGACTTCTTGAACCACATAAGGGCCATCCCATTTGGAGAGGAACTTGCTGCCCATGCGTTTTGACATGATTCTCGGGCGTCGTACTGCCAAGACAAGATCCCCTTCTTGAAAGGAGCGTGGTCGCACCTTCTTGTTGAAAGCTCTACAAAGTCGTGCTTGATAACATTCTAGTCGTTGTTGTGCCTCAAGACGTTTTTCATCTAAAACTTCAAGCTCTTCAAGGCGCAGACGAACATTATCTTCATTGGAAAGTCCTTCTTGGATCGTAATTTTTAAAGATGGAATTTGACATTCTAGTGGAAGAACAACTTCAACCCCATATACCAGGGAGTATGGAGTAGCTTGAGTTGGTGTTCGGAATGTAGTACGATAAGCCCATAGCGCCTCCCCAATTCTCTCATGCCAGTCCTTCTTCGAGCGATTCACCACCTTCTTGAGAATGTTGCATAAAGTCTTATTAAAGGCTTCCGCCAAACCATTAGCCGGAGCATTGTACATAGAAGAGTTATGTTGTTTGAAACTGAACTGTGCACACAACTTGTTCATGGATGTATTGTAGAATTCCTTTCCATTATCGGTTATGATGTATATTGGTACCCCATAACGGTAAATGATGTTTGTTCAGATGAAGCTTACAACTGTCTCTTTCTTGACCTCTCTTAATGCTACAGCTTCTGCCCACTTGGAGAAGTAATCTGTTGCAGCCAATATGTAAAGATGCCCCCTGGAGCTTTTCGGCAATGGTCCTACCATATCAAGTCCCCAAGCATCAAAGGGCCAAGAGGCAACTGTCGGGTGTAAAGACTCGGGTGGCTGGTGGATCAAATTAGCATGCAATTGACAACTTTGACATTTTCTAGCATAGTCTATGCAATCCTTCACCATTGTTGGCCAGTAATATCCCATTCTTTTGATCCGGAAGTGAAGTTTAGGGCCTAATTGGTGTGCTCCACAAATCCCTGAGTGAGTTTCTTCTAGTGCTTTTGTTGCTTCTTCTTCTCCGAGACAGCACAAAAAGATTCCGTCAAAAGAATATGGCAATCCTCTGATTCTTCCCTTGGATTTGATGTATGGTGACTTGATTTATTTGAGTAATCAAGCTAAGATTTGTGCTTTGCAAGAACGCGAATTTGGGCGTGTATTGTGAAGCGAGATGTTGTGATTTGATGCTTTGAAGAGTACATTGATTTGTCTTCAAAGTATTGTTGAAGAACTCTTATGGGGCGTTTTGGCTTGATCCAACAGAGCTTCGTTCTTGTTAAACTTCAAGCGTAGATGAAGGAGGCTTGAGAACTCTTTGAGAGAGAGCTTCCTTGCTTGAAGAGAGAGAAAGAGAGTCTTGAAAAAAATTTATATCTCCTGGAATCCAATCCCCTGCTTTTAGGTTGAGGCCCTCTATTTATAGAGATCTGCAGGGGTTCTCAAGTCCTTTTCCAATATCACGTGGCATAATTTTATTCGTTTGTCTTTATTGATGGAATTTTGCCTTTATGACAAGATATCTTGAATATCTCATTTCAAGTGTCAACTTTTCAATGGCCAAAAAATATTGAAGGCTCATTTGTTTTCCATGTCATTTATTTTAATTTTATTTTATTCTTTATTTTAAAGAATAAAATAACACATGGTAAAATTTGATTGGTGGAAAATTTATGTTTCTACAAGGTGCTAATGTAGATTTCTTTTGATCCTACAGGGCGTCTTCTCTGCATTACTATAAGCTTACTCCACAATTTCCTAGCTAGTATTGGTTTGTTTGCTACGAATTTTGATGAGGTTACTACCCCACCGCTGGTTATTCACTAACTAGAACTAGCTCATGAACAGCCGTAGCTCATCAAATGATAGCTCAAAACCAAAAAAGACAAGGCAAAACGAGAATCAGAAATGAAAAACACCAAGATAACTAGCTGCCATATTTACATAAAAAGATCACTGCAACCGCCCCTCGAAAGCATTACAAGGCTAAATACCCCCATGTGACCTCTTCTTTTGACCCTTTTCGATCCTCCTATTCTATACATGGTGCCACTTTTTCCTCCCACCTGCACCTCTGGAACTTTCTAGACAATCAAATGCAGAGACTTGATCTATTCAGGGAGAAGAAGCTCCTTTGAAGATTAGGAAATTGAGGGTCTCCAATGTAAAGTAGATGAAAGTCCCTTTAGAATGAGTGAAAAAACAGCCAAAATTTGATCCCACCACACATTGCCATCCACCTCCATATCTCAGGTCAAACTCCTGCCAATCATATATACCACACAAGAATCAGCTAAAATTAAGAGCATTTTCTAGCACGTAATAACACAGATTAAGCCATCAAGGGGGTATAAATTTTCCTCACACAGAAGGGAAGGGGAAAAGAAAAACACCGTGTGCATCTCTGCCTCAAGAGGCATACAAAACCATGTTACCATACTTGGTCGTGAAAGATCTACTAAAAACAAAAAGAAAAGTAAAGGGAAGGAAGTGCTTTTTTCATGTGTGTACGTAAGCGTGAGAGGGATAGGGAGAGGGAGAGGGAGAATGATGGTACCTTTTTGATGTGGGAAGCAACCGATTTGCAATCCAGGACATCATAGAGGTCCAAGGCCTGAGAAGCAGAAGCCATGGCTTGGATTTGCATCTTCAAAGGCATGTCTGTGTCTTCTATTAGTGCTTTTCCTTCCAACATATTTCTCACTCAAAGAAAAGAAAACTCAGTTGAGAGATGCAGTGGTAGTATCTAGCATTCAGACAACTGGTTCTTATCTAAAGAGTTAAATCCCCAGTAATAGTAATTAAAAAGGATTTCTCTCGAACCTCACAGTTGTGTGGGAGAACTCCAGTCTTTCAAGGACAGCCCTAAGACCTCTTCTTTCATATGCCGAGTGTGAAGTTGAATAAGCACAAACTCCAACATTTCCATCACTTTATCTCCTTTTTAAGGACCTTTTCAGAAAAGAAAAGGCAGCGCTCTCTCTCTCTCTTACGTGTCTCATAGCATTAGGATAAAGATGGTAAGGATAAAGCTCGTGAGGCTCGAATCAAGGCAAGGATGACTTGCTTTCAATCAAATATAATTCATTAATAATTCAATTTCGTGTGGGTTTGGTATTGAGGTTAACATGTTTTGTATTAAAATTTATTGTTTTTAATTAATTTTTAAATTATTTTGATGTATTAATGTTAAAAATAATTTTTTAAAAATAAAATATATATTATTTTAATATTTTTTAAATAAAAAATACTTTAAAAATAATTTCTATCACACTTTTAAAAACCAACAACGGCCCTAGCTCATACATTTCTTTATTAATTTGTTTTACCTAAAAAATTTTCATTTCTATATCAAAATAATTTTTTAAAATTGATAAAAAATATTTTCTATTTTTATTGTTTGTTTTAAAAAATATGTAGTTTCTATAAACAAAAAATCATAAATAATAAACAGTGGATATATATATATAAAGTTATTGTGCTAAGAGTGTAGAGTAGTTAAAGTTTAAGATTTTAAATTTGAAGTTTCTAGATTCCGATCCATTGAAATAATGTTATTTAGAATATAAATCCAAATTATTTGGTTTATAAAGATGAAGACAAAATACAGACTTGTGCTTATCTTTTTACCCTCCATTAATGGGGGCACAGAGGATACCAGTCAAGACAAGATAAATGCTGTGATTTTTTTATAAATCTCTCAATCAACCAAAGATCTTTTGGAATTTCATTATTGACATTTAAGAATTAATATTTTAGTTTTAGGAATCTCTTGTTTATCTTCCTCAGAGGATACCAGTCAAGACAAGATAAAGGCTTCTCTCTCAATCAACCAGATCTTTTGGAATTTCATTATTGACATTTAAGAACTGATATTTTAGTTTTAGGAATCTCTTGTTTATCTTCCTTTTATATATATAGGATTATGAATTTTTTCAAAAGAACCTTATATATCCTTGCATAGAAAATGGTTAGTAAACACTATTCTCGTTATCTATGCTAAGCCGCCGGATAAAAAAAAAAATCTTATTATTAAAAAATATTAAAAGGCTACAAGTGTTTTTAAAAAAATAATAAAAAGTTGTGATTTGTGTTACAGACCCAATCAGGTTGAATAAACTTGTTTAAACTAATAAAATGACAAAAAAAACAATTAACATCAAATATATCAAACTAAAAAAAGGTTATCATGATTGAAAACAAAAAATTTATTAAATAAAAAAAATCAACAAAGATATATTATTAAATAATACTTTAAAATGTGTGGGAAAGCACTATAGCTTTATTCACATGTTCCTGTGGATTGCTACAATATTTTTTTTTTTTAATTTTGAACTGATTAAGAATTTAATTTTGTAATTTTTTTTCTTTAAAACACTATGAATTGCTACAGTATTTCCTCATATTTTTAGGTTATTCCCCAAATTCACCTTTTCTCTTTCAAAAAATAAAAAAAAATATTCAAACTAAAAAAAAAACAAAAAGAAATCCAAAAAATAATAGCAGTGAGAAGAGGATGTCAGAGCGCCTTGAAAATGGCTAGAATTTGGCTAAGGAGGTTCAAAAATACAAAAAAATTAAATTTGACAGTATTTTGTTGACTGATGAGAGCCTTGTTGACAAAGAAAATTCAATTTGAGAAAGAAACGTCCAAAATCAGATGTTTATTGGACTCAATTAAATTTATTAAAGGTTTAATTGAGTTTTGGAAGGGTTTAATTGCAAGAAAAATTGATTTTGGAGTCAATTTAGGCTTTAATAGGAAGAAACTTAAGTTTTGGGGTCAAAATATAATTTTTTAGAGTTAATGTGGTCAAATCAGAGGCTTAATTGCATAAATATTGAAGTTTGATGACCAATTAGGGACTTAATTGAAGAAATATGAAACCACCAAATGAAAAACACAGGTAAATAGAGGGGTTGTAATTGACGAAATCAGAGGCCAATTTGAAAAAATTAGAAGTTTATTGATCAATTGATGGCCAAATTGCATAAATCAAAGACCAAGGACTAAAGTGAAAAAGACAGTCAACTTCAAGGCTGATGATTGAATTTTGGCTGCATGCAATTGAATTGATTTTTAAAATAAAAATTGCAATTTAAGACTTGATTGAACAAATCACAAATTGACGACTGATATAAACTTTAACATGTTTTTGCTACCATTTCCTTCTAAATGAAACAATGTGTTTTGTTGAAAACAACATCATTTCATCCAATGTTAAAAAAATAAGAGCCCCAAATGGTGCCGTTTTGAACGACATTGTTGGTCTTCTTCTTTCTCTGGACGTGCGAGATATGGGAAGAAGAAGACTTTTCTCCTGCTTTTCTACTCTCCCTCCCTATCCTAAAACTCAAAAAGACGCCGACTAAAGCCCCCCCCCACTTGCTTAAGCTCTGACTCGTGGCCTACCACGGTGTGCAAAAACAGAGGGGACGTGCCCCTTAGGCTGTTTTTTAGGCGGCTGTATAATGGCCGCCCCTGCCACTCTTCCCCTGTTTTTGTCTATTAAATACAGGGGAAGAGAGAGCATAAAAGGGAGAGGAAAGTCTAAAGACTAAAACAAAAAAGAAAAGGGGAGAGGGCAATAAAAGAAAAAAACAAAGAAGAAGAGAAGGAAAATAGAGGAGAGAAGAGAGAAAGACTGTCGCTGGGAGCCACCGCCATTTCGCTGCCAACATCACCGCCGCCAGCGGCTGCGTTCTGCCACTGCCAGCAGCACCGTAAGCCATCGCAGGTCAGCCTCCTTCCCTTTCCCTTTCCCTTTCTTCTTCTTTTTCTTCTTCTTCTTCTTTTTCGGGTCTCGCCACTATTCATATTGCATGTGAACAGTGGAGAGATCCACTGTTTAATGGGCCGGGTCAGACCCAATTCTAAAATTGTTTTTGTTTTTTTTTAATTTGTAATTGTTCCATGTATTTTTCTACTAAATTTTGCTCAATATTGGTTTGTATTTTTATACCGTAAAAATACAAATCCAGTATTAAAATACCCGGTTTTCATCAAAACATATAAAAAATATATTTGTTTCATGCATATGGCCAAGTCTTTTAAAGCTAGAAATCATATTGTATTTTCATACAATAAAGAAAACTTCAAAAAATATGTTTTAGCATGCATTTTGGTTTTAATAACCAATTTATTAAAGTCACGAGAACTTGGCTATTATTTCAAAAAAATGATTATTTTGTTTTCTTTTAATATCAGGGTTTATGAATTTATACGTAAAATGTATTCTCGATATTAAAAAGGTAGGTTTTTTTGTTGACATTAGAACGATTAGGTTTTACTCGAAAAGATAAGGATCTCCTTACTAATAAAAACTTTTTTAAACCGTAGACAGACCAATAATTAGAAACATAACAAGACCTTAGATTTTACCAAGCAACAAAACAATGCAGCTTACCTTAGGTAGAGCGTAGTTGGGGTGCTAATACCTTCCCTTTACGCAACTAGTCTCCGTTCCTGATCTCTAAGACCATTTAGAATTCCTAGTGACCATAATACTAGGTGCTGACTCCCATTCTAATTTTTCACTAATAAATAGAATTCCTTGTCCCCTCATATTTGCCAGATAGACTTACATATAACCTTGAGGGTGGACGATTTCTGTTTTCAAAATACATGACAATCAAAGGACTATATATTTTAAATAACATGTGTGTTGGGTCTTCATAAAAAACAAACAAAAACAACAAAACAAAAAAAAAACAAAAAAGCTTGATTTTAAAAAAAGACATCTATGATTTCATTTCAACAAACTAGACTTTGAATAGACATGATCTTTGAAATGTGAGAGTTGATTCTAGAACAAGAAAGATTGTCAAACAAAGAAGAACAACGATTGAGTATTTGAAATCCTTGATAGAAATGACATTGACATTTCTCGACTCTCCTTGAAAAGATGAGCAGCTGGGGTAATATAGTGGACCCTGAGAAGGAAAAAATAAGCAGTATTCAGATAAGCTAGGGGCAATGAAAGATGATTAAATGATGAATCAGTGAACTGAGTACAATGGTGTTCAAAGAAAGATAATCAATATACGAGCACATTCATATCATACTGGGGGGTAAATGTTGTTCGAAGACAGTCCATGATCTAGTGAACCCCAACAACAATTGAAGAACAAATATGTACCTGAAGGACATCTTCATTTTGTTATCGTAGGGTTACCCTTTAGAACATAGCTATGACTTTCGATGGATATTATCACAATTGCATTTGAATGAATGTTGGAAAGATGCACACCACTAAGACTGATTGTGGGACCGTCTGTTTTGAAACCCAAAAACGCATTTCACTGCATAAGTATGGGTGATAAAAGCAACATCATTGATGAGGTCGAGATATTTATTTTCATAATCTGATTAGATGAACTTAGAGGAATATATTGAGATAAACATTGAGCATACAACTATAAGCCTTTTACTGCAAGCTGTGAGATGCATATCTAGACGACTGGATAGTTTCCAAGAAGACTGATGATAACACATACTTAAAGAGTATTGTTTCAACTGGAAGCCAGTTCATAACTGATTGGTAATCTAGGATGAGATCGATAAATAGAAAACCTCTTGATGAGTGTTGACACGATGCGCACAATCGATGAAAAACAATTTCTTAGGAGAATCCAGAAGATGAATGATTGGTTAAGCTCATTCATGATGAATCAAGCACACCACACTTGGGGGCATGGTCATGCTTAGTAAGCAACGAGAGCAGTAATCATCGAGGGTAGCTTATGATAGACACTGCATTTACAATTAAATGGATGGTTGGCACACGAATGAGCCAACATAGAAAAAACAAGGAAGGCTTCAAATAACAAACAAATGAGCGTTAAAGAGGGAGGGACCTATATTTCTCAAGTAAGTATACATGCTTATTGATCATAATGCATTGCATTCACTATTGATAGATCGGTGTTTCATCATTATTTTTTGGGTAGTGTGTTTTCTAACCCTACCCCCTTTTCGAGTGCATTGTTGAGCCCTCGCTTCTTTTTTAGTGCGCTTTTGAGCCCTCACTTCCTTTTGAGTGTGCCTTTGAGCCCTCATCTCTTGGGTAATGCATTTTATAGCCCTATATCATTTTGAGTGCGTCTTTGAGCCCTCACTTCCTTTTGAGTGCGCCTTTGAGCCACCATCTCTTGGGTAGTGCATTTTATAACCCTACCTCCTTTTCGAGTGTGTCGTTGAGCCTTTGCTTCCTTTTGAGTGTGGCGTTGAGCCCTTGCTTCCTTTTTAGTGTGTCGTTCAACCCTCACTACCTCTTTATTTAGTGCGCCTTTGAGCCACCATCTCTGGGATAGTGCATTTTCTAACTCTACCTTATTTTCGAGTACATCGTTGAGCCCTCGCTTCCTTTAGAGTACGCCTTTGAGCCCTCATATCTTGGGTAGTGCGTTTTATAACCTTATATCATTTTGAGTGCGCCTTTGAGCCATTACTTCCTTTTGAGTGCGCCTTTGAGCCACCATCTCTTGGGTAATGCGTTTTATAACCCTACCTTTTTTTTTTAGTGCATCGTTGAGCCCTCGCTTCCTCTTGAGTGTGTCATTAAGCCCTCACTACCTCTTTTTTTTAGTGCACCTTTGAGCCACCATCTCTTGGGTAGTGCATTTTCTAACCCTACCTGCTTTTTGAGTGCATCGTTAAGCCTTTACTTCCTCTTTTGAGGTGTGCCTTTGAGCACTCACTTCCTTTTAAGTGCGCCTTTGAGCCCTCATCTCTTGGGTAGTACGTTTTATAACCTACCTCATTTTGAGTGCGCCTTTGAGCCATTCCTTTCTTTTGAGTGCGCCTTTAAGCCATCATCTCTTGGGTAGTGCGTTTTCTAACCCTACCTTTTCTTTCAAGTGCATTGTTAAGCCCTCGCTTCCTTTTAAGTGCGCCTTTGAGCCATCACTTTCTTTTGAGTGTGCCTTTCAGCCACCTTCTCTTGGGTGGTGCTTTGTATACCCCTACCTCTTTTTCAAGTGCGTCGTTGAACCCTCGTTTCCTTTTAAGTGCGCCTTTGAGCCCTTACCTTATTTCAAGTGTGGTAATGTGTTTTCTAACCCTACCTCCTTTCGAGTGCGCCTTTAAGCCCTTGTCCCTTTCAAAACTCTTTCCTTTTTCCACTTGGGTAGGTCAGCAATTACAATAAGATCATTCTCCATGTTTTTTATCTAGGTAGGTCACCCATTACAATGAGACCATTTCTCCACCTAGATAGGTCATCCATTACAATAAGACCACTCTTTCCTTTTCCACTTGGATAGGTCACCTATTATAATAAGATCATTCTCTATTTTGTTTTATCTAGGTCGGTCACCCATTACAATGTGACCATTCCTCCACCTAGGTAGGTCACCTATTACAATGAGACCACTATTTTCTTTTTCCACTTGGTAGGTCTCCCATTATAATGAGACCATTCTTCATGTTTTTTTATCTGGGTAGGTAACCCATTATAATGAGACCATTCCTCCACCTGGGTAGGTCTCCCATTACAATGAAACCACTCTTTCTTTTTTCCACTTGGGTAGGCCCCCCCATTATAATGAGACCATTCTCCATGTTTTTTTTATCTAGGTAGGTCTTCCATTATAATGAGACCATCCCTCCACCTGGGTAGGTCATCCATTACGATGAGACCACTCTTTCTTTTGTCCATTTGGGTAGATCACCCATTACAATGAGACCATTATTTCATTTTTCCAGTAGGGTAGGTTACCTATTACAATGAGACTATTCTCCATGTTTTTTTATCTGGGTAGGTCACCTATTACAATGAGATCATTCTTCCACTTGGGTAGGTCACCCATTACAATGAGACCACTCAATTGAGTTTAGGAAGGGTTTGATTGCAAGAAAAATTGATTTTGGAGTCAATTTAGGCTTTAATTGGAAGAAAATTAAGTTCTAGGGTCAAAATATAATTTTTAAGAGTTAACTTGGTCAAATCAAGGGCTTAATTATACAAATATTGAAGTTTGATGGCCAATTAGAGACTTAATTGAAGAAATATGAAACCAAGGACCAAAATGAAAAACACGCGTGAATAAAGGGGCTGTAATTAATGGAATAATGGGGCAAAGTGAAGCAATTAGAAGTTTATTGATCAATTGAGGGTCAAATTGCATAAATCAGAGACCAAGGACTAAAGTTTATTGATCGTTTATGCCTCAAGATAGCTAAAGCTGCATGGTATTTGCCATACGGGTATAGAGACATTACCTATATAGGTTGCAGGTCCAGATCTTATCTGACCATAAGAGTTTGAAATATTTAATGTCACAAAAAAAAGTTAAATATGTGACAGAGGAGATGAATGGAATTGATAAAAGACTACAATTGTGTGATTTGACTATCATTCTAGTAAGACTAATGTAGTGGAGAATGCCTTGAGCTGAAAAGGGAAAGCAGTGGTTGATCATACAAGGATTAAAGAGCAAAGGAGTCTAGTAGAATTAAAGAATATGGGTTTATGGCTAAGTATAGGCCCCGATGGGTCACTACTAGCTTGGGTACAAATTTGATTAGTACTTTGAGACAAAGTCTTTAAGGGTCAACAGATGGATGAGGAAATAATAAAGAGCAAGGAAAAGATAAATCATGACATAGAAATGCCTTTTCAAATTATACTAAAAGGATTGCTAGCAATGGGCAAATGAATCTACTTTCCCTAGAATAAAGTATTAAGAGATGAGGTGATGAAAGAAACCCATAAATCTCAGTTTACAACGCATCTTGGGAGTACCAAAATGTATAGATATTTAAAAGAATACTACTGGTGGCCTAACATGAAAAGGAAGATGGTAGAGTTTGTGTCAAATTATAGAATTTGTCAATAAGTGAAGATAGAACACCAGAGGCTGGCAGGGAAATTGCAGCAACTACCAATTCTAAAATGTAAATGGAAGGACGTTACCATGGATTTTGTAACAAGATTACCAAGGGATAAAAATGGTAATGATGTCATATGAGTGATTGTAGATTGGCTAACAAAGTCAGCTTTATTCCTACCTATGAAAATAACAGATTTGATGGATAAATTGGCCCAATGGTTATTAGACTTCATGGAGTGCCAGTATCAATTGTGTCAAATTAAGACCCAAGGTTCACATCGAGGTTATGGCTAAGCCTAAAAGAGCATTAAGGACTAAGGTGAACTTAAGTACAACATTCCACCCTCAAACGGATGGTCAGTCAGAAAGAACTATCCAGACACTTGAAGATCTTTTGAGGTTATATGTGTTGAAGTTTGGGGGAAACTGGGAAGACGAATCCTTATTACAGAAAAGGTCCTTATTACAGAAAGCAAAGATGGATCCTTCATGAGTGTTACCATCACTTCCTATTGAAGTAGGAAAGGATTTGACATTTGAGACAAAACCAGTCAAAATCGTGGATTGGGGTGAAAAAAAAGGGTGAGTAGTATTATGAATGAACTCCTAGATAGAAGAAGAAACGTGAGAGAGGGAAACTAAAATTAAAGAGAAATACCCACTTCTATTCACCAATGTAGGTATATAACTTAAATTTTAAGGACAAATTTTCTACTAGGAAAGGAGAATGTAAAACTCAATAATAAACTTTTACAAAAAAAAAAAGGTGGGGGTTAAATATGCAGAGAAAATCAAATAAATTCAATTGCTAAAAGGGGATTTTAAAAGATAAAAACAAGGTACACTTGAAATTGTAAAAAATAGGGGAAATGGGCTAAAGTACAATTAAGAAATAATGAGACTATAAATACCACATTCTCTCCTCCATGTGGCCGGCAGCATTGAGACAAAAAGAAGGGGGAGATTTCAGATTTTCTTCCACCAAAATTAAGAGGAAAACACCAAAATTGTTAAGGCTATACAAACTATAGATTACTAAGTAGAGAAAACATCTTTAGACAAATGAATTAACAAGGAAACAAATGATGAAATTGTGAGGGAAAAAGAGGGAGAGAGTTAGTTGCATACAAAGAGGAAGGAACTAAAACTCTTCAACCAAATTAGAGTTGAAATCCAAATTTTCCTCCAGGTAAGGAGCCATAAACCTAATTGTGAAAACCAATTCAAATTTGATTAGGAATTGTACACCAATTTTGAAATTTAAAAATTAGAGTTCTTGAGTGAAATTTGGGGGAATTGTAGACATTGTTAAAATTAAGTTAATTGAAGTATTATAAATTATCTTAAACATGAAAATCATGCAAAAATATCAAAGAAAAATCAATGGCTAAAGGGACAAGAGTGGCTGGCCATGTGAGGATTGAATAGAAAGAAAATAAATTCTTAATTTTCTTGGTAAAACCTTTTATGATATGTTGTTATGATGTGAACAATGAGTAAATAAGACAAATAATCACATGGATAGGAGAAGAGGACCCTTGGTTCCTTTAAGCCAAGTTCGGCCAAGGCTAAATTGAGAAGTGGGGTTTTTTTGGGATTTCATATGTTAATTATGAATGAATTAAGTGTGGTAGGAAGTTTACTAATGGGGGAGCATGATAACTTGGTAGTGAAGAACTTTGTAAATCAAATGCAAGGGTTACATAAAGTGGAAACAAGTTTACTAGCCATATGTATAGCCTATGGCCTGCCTTAGGAGGAGTTGCGAAATGTTGAAAAAATATAGAAATAATTATCTTAAGAGAAGAAGGGGAAGTGGGGATAATTGAAAGTTCATCTAAAGTATTGATGAAAACTGGATAGATTCACCATTTTGATTCTAGAGAGGATTCGAGCCTACGAATGATAAAATTCAGGGAAGGTTTTTTCATAGAAGTTATTGTCACGGATGTTATCTTTCCAACGAGTCTAACATTGCTTAATTTGGAGATCTAGAACTTTAGATATAGATAAATATCTAAGGAGAGGTCAAGCTACCACCTTTGTTGGCATATTCGGCAAATTGGCAAAACAAGGAAATTATGGTCATATTAGGGGCAAAATCGACGGGTGATGTTGATATCAGCAATCCTATGAAACTGGATTAGCTATTCCTGCAATGAAAGCTAATTATGCCAAGAATCATTGACATCGGCATTCCCGAAAATATTCCAAGGTGTTATGGAAAATTGATTAACTATTTCAGGTTGAAAATAGTTGATGACATCAATCAGTTGCATTGATGTTAGTGTTTACCACAAACTTTATTAATCGAAGTAACATTTCAGATTCTCTATCTTTAGTATTATTTAGGATTAAATAAATGTTGATGTATTTTGTCTTCCAAGAAACCATATGACTTGAATTGTAATAACATCCTTTAATTGGAATGTTTGAATGTAAATTGTATTACTATGTATTTGTAACCTTCATATATGTTTGTTTCTTTATTGAAGTATAATTTTATGTCTAACTTTATAATATGGATATTTGGGATATTGTGGTTGTACCATTGCATATTATAATGTTTGAGATTTAGGATGATTAGGACATGATTAAGTAATGAGTGATAGAAGTGTACAGGTTGTTTGTCGATAACTTAAGACTTTCCGATATAAAGGAGACTCTACCGAAATTTTAGTAGACATTTCAGTGAACCTTATATGAATCTGGTTTTAAAAAAAATTCCTTACTATATTTTCCCTTTCCTTGATTGATATGTAGTCCCGGAAATGGGAATGTTACAAAATTAACCTGATTTAATGGATCTAGTAAAGTCAATGATCCAAGTCTAAAATTTTCATTTCTTTAAAAACACTAGAAACAATCTGGTATGGGTTGTGATATAGCACAGACCACCGATCTAGGCTTGTTCGAGTCATTTTTTTTAGACTTTTTTGTTTAATTGAATGCTTTTCTTTTTTTGTCATTTTAGGTCTTTCATATCTAGTCAATTAGAATTCAGCTTCTTAATTTGTTTTTATTTTGATTTCTTAGGGTTATCACGGTCTTATACCCTAGATTTCGAGTTTTGCAGGTTAACCATGATTGCCCCGGGATGATTTGGTTTTTCATCATCCTCATATATATATATATATATATATAAAGTATCATCCAATATGTCACCACCTCAATATTTAAAAAGTGTTTCTTCCATTATACATTTTTTTTTATTTCCTAACAACTTTACATTTTTTTAAGGTTATAAAAAATTATATGACTCTCTGCGTAACATGGATCAAAAAACTAGTTTCAATCTAGTCGAGCGCGATATGAAGAAAATTGAGCATCATTTATTCCTTTTTGAAAACAATATTTTTTTTTCTATAAGTTATCATGAAGAGGATGTCATGAGCTTTCTAATACTACAATGGATGGCCATTTTCCTCCACTTTCCTCCACTTTAAAAATACTGGTATCGCTTGAGCATCCTTTTTTATGCTAGAAACAACTGTGGTCTGGGCCGTGACATAGCGCTAACCACCGATCTAAGGCTTATTGGAGTCAATTTTTTGAGACTTTTTGTTTAATTAAATGTTTTGTTTTTCATTTTAGGCTTTTAATATCTGGTTAGTTAGAATTGGGCTTTCTAATTTGTTTCGATTTGGATTCTATGGGGTTATCATGATTTTATGTTTTAAATTACAAGTTTTATGGGTTAACCATAATTGGCTCGAGTTGATCCAGTTTTTCGCCCTCTTAATATATATATATATATATATATATTAAAAAGTGTCGTTCAATATGTCACCACCTTAATATTTTAAAAGTATTTCATCCATTATTCATCAAATTTTTTTTTATTTCCTAACATCTTTACATTTTTTTATGGTTATAAAAAATGATCGAATTCACGGCATAATGTGGGTTAAAAAACTAGTTTCAATCTAATCGAGAGTGATAGGAATAAAATTGAGCTACATCGTTATTCCTTTTTGAAAAATAATTTTCTCTACGTTATCATGAAGGGGATGCTATAAGACCTCTTACACTGTCACTGATAGCTATTTTCCACCATCATACGCATCACTAGAAATGTGTGGAACGACCTGACACATGCTAACATATTTTCTTTTAAAAATATTTTTTTAATTTTATTAAAATATAAAATTGCTCATGACTTGACTTGAATATCACTAAACAACCATGAGAAAAAGATCAATCAGCCCTTGGTTCCAAGTTTAAAAAATTATAATTCTAATGGAAATAGAGTAAAGTCATTGTGTATTTTACAATAGAAAGACAAATCAACCCCTAAATCACAAATAGATTTATTTTGATTTTAATGGTATTCTAGTCATTATACTGTGTAAATAAAAAGTAAAAGAAATTTTTTTTCATAATTAATAATGTGTTGTTATGAAAGAATATGGGTGGTTAGCCCACTTTGAGACAACAACTTATTATAATTCTCATAAGGGAATGCCTTCACCACCAGGTATCTTAAAACCGCATACACTACCTACATAATATGAGATAGTGTTTGTTACTATCATAAGATAGAAGGGAAGAAAACAATGGAAACAAAAATGTGTTTAGTTGAAGAGGTAGATAAATAAAAATAAATTTGTTTGTAGAATAATTTTAGAGTGAATTTTTGTACTTTCAAAATAAGAGATGCAGAGAGGACAAGTCTCAAGAGGTAATATTTATTATTTTTATTCCTAAAATATCCTTATAAAAAACTCTAAATTTCAAATTTATCAAACTATGACTTGTAAGGATAAAAATGGTTATTATCATAGTTTTAAAATTCAATTCGAGTGTCGATCCAAGGCAAAGCTCGGGTCACTGGTTAAGGCCCGGGTCACATGTGGATTGACCTGAGTCAGCATAAAAATAAAAATAATAATTATTATAATTTTAAAATCCGACTTATGGGTCAACCTAGGGTAAGACTCGGGTCAAGTTTTAGGTGGGTAAACTTAGGTTGACCAAAGTCAATATAAAATAAAAATATTTATTATTATAGTTTAAAAACTTGATTTGAGGGTCGACTCGGGGCAAGACTTGGGTTGTGGATAAGAAGGGTCAACCCGGGTTGACCCAGGTCAATGTAAGGATAAAAATTGTTATTATCATAATTTTAAAACTTGACTCGAAAGTCAATCGGGGTAAGGCTCAAGTCACGGGTTGGAAGAGTCAACATAGGTTGATCCGAGTCAAGTATGGATAAAAGCGGTTTTTATCATAGTTTTAAAACCCAAAACAAGATTCAACTTGAGACAAGGTTTAGGTCACAAGTAGAGAGGGTCAACTCAACTGACCCTAAATAAAATAAAAATAATCAAAGCAATCTTGTTTTGACCAAATTTTTTATATATAAAAAAAATCAACAGGTTTTTAACCGGATTAAGTCAAGTCAATCCTTTCTCTATTTGTTTCTTAAACTCGGACCAATTCAAGCCCCAGATCAACCTATCAAGTCAATCCTGGTTTTATAACTAGGGTTATTATAATATTATGAACTTCAACACTCAATATAAACTAAAGTAACAATAATAATATCTAATTATTTTTTTAATTATTTAAGTTTTACAATAATATATATTAATGGTAAAATAAAAATTTATATTTTATTGTCTTGTCCACCATAACCAAAAAGAATATAGAGATAATTATTTTGTCTTGTATATTATTGTCAAACATAATTTTATCTCTGTTTTTTTATTTTATTTTCTGTCCTTACTATTTTTGTTTTTATATCCCGGAACAAGTTAACTAAGTATCTTGATTTTAAGGTAAATATGTTTTCAAAATAACACCTAGTTTGGTTTGTTCCGGCCAGGATAATTATACTTCGACCGTTTGTCCAATTCCTTTGCTATTCATAAAGACCTTGACTTTAATGTATATATAGGTAATTACTTAAGAAAAGAGTTAAAGGGACTAAATGTATTAGCAACATGTTTGAAATGGAATTGAATTGAATTAATACATATTATATTATAATTTTTATGTTTTGAATAAAATACTAAACCATAGATTTCAATTTAATTATATTGCTCGGAATATTTATGGAAATGAATTGACTTAACAATCTTAACTATTTTACTATTAATTGAAAAATAATTTCTTTTTATTATAAAAGACATTTCTTTTTGTTAAATTTGAAATATATACATTGCTTGAATTAACGGTTTCAAATGTTCAATTTCAAATCCAAAATATACTTAAATTAAATTACTCAAATGTTCATTTTGAAAAATATTCATGATCATTGAATTCATTTTGGACCAAGAATTCTAGCTTTAGTATGGTTAATTACACAAAAGAATAGAAGAGGGAAGAATTTACAGTGGAAAAAGGAGGAAGATAGATATTTGCTAATAAATAGATTTAATTAATATAAGGAAAGTACGATACCATACAAGTTTAAACCATAGATGTTTATATAATGGAATAATGGATACAAAGTAAAACCATTTGGGAGTTTTTAAAATAGCACTCAAAATTTAATTCTCAGAAACAAGCTCCACCTTTTTATACTATTCCTAGTAAAGAACGTTATTATATTTATGATGTTGTTGTGGCCAAGAGGACATTTGCTAGTGCAGTTTCATTGCAAATGTTTTGAGAAACGATACTGGATTTGCAAAGGCTGCCAAATAAATGAAGTATAGTATAAAAATGTGGTTTTCCATGGCAAATACTTTGATCAAGGATTTTTTTGTGAGTGCTTGTGTGTAGAACTATCACTAACATAATAATAATAATAATTGTAACTCTGAGGGGTGTAGTTCAATTGATCAGATCTTAAATTTTCTTTTTAGAGGTAACCGGTTCGAATCTTATAAATTTTAGGATCACTTGAGGCTTACATGGTTGTTAACTTCAAGGACCGTGAGATTAATTGTGGTACGCGCAAACTAGCCCTTTCTTCTTTCCTTTATTCTCGGACCAAAGTTAGGTCACTTTCTCTCTTCATGTATTCTTGGACCAAAGTTTTTTTTTTTTTTTTTTGTAGAAGAAGAAAGAGTTGTAAAAATAGAGACATAAGTTAGGATTTTTAGAAGGAAATAAAAAAGAGATATTATTAAAAAATATTTTTCAATGTAAATTAGGATTGAATTCTTTTGAGCAAAGTAGAGGGTTTTTTTATTGATTTGTTTATTTTTTTTAATTTTTATAAATTAAATTTCATTTGAAATTCAAATTAAGATCAACAAAAGAATTCCAAATACATAGATTAAATTAACCTTATTAATTTAATTTAATTTCAAGGATTCCAAATTAACTTATAAGAGATCAAAAAAGTTAATTTCAACTTAAATAATGGAGGCTTGAAAAGAAAGACTACAAATGAACAAGAAAGGAGGACTTGATAAAATCAGAAATTACAATAGATACACGTAAGATGGATTTTAACACTATCCATTCCCATACCTTTGTATAAAATTATTATTCATAGGACCATATCCAATTCATTACCCGGTACATATTTTCGAACATAGCCAACAAGAAGAAAGTAATCATAAATTCATAATGCAATTAAAATATGGCCACGGGCTCATATATTACAGCTCTATCTTTACCGGTTCAACTTACCCAGTACCTGGCTCAACATAGGGTTTCAATAATGTCCAATCCAGAATAACGCGTCGTCGTCGCAAGTTCAGCAACCTGTCTCGCACACACTTTCTTTTTATTCTCTCTCTTGGTTTTTTTAGTGTTTTTAAACTCGGTCTCTTGATTTTTTTGACCGGGTCACCGGTTTTTAATTTGATTATCAAGATATTCAGGTCAACTTTAATTTTTTATATAAATTAAAACGACGTCGTTTTAATTAAAATAAATAAATAAATAGTCAATAGATTACAGCCGGTATTTTGACCTGGTCTTGCCGGGTAAACCAGGTCATTGGATTAACCCGTCAGTCCATCTAGGTTTTTTACTTCCCTTATTTTTTTTTATAAACTCATCCCGGTTCTACACTCGAGTTGGATTCCAAGTTGACTTGCCGAGCGGTCTAAGCCGAATCGGATTTTAAAAATATAGGTTTTTTTTTTCTTGTCTCTTCTTGAACTAGTTATTGTCACCTTAAGTATCATCACAACTTGGCAATGCTTGCTTTATGCCATCCAGCCAGTGACACCACCAGCCAAGGCCTGCCCATGGTGGTTTGATTGATCTTGATCATTAATGCGAAGTCAGGGGTGACGCGGAACAATAAGTAAAAGAATTAAAGTAAGAAAAAGAAAGAAGTTTTAAAGAAGAAAGAAGCTAAAGAGGAGGAGGAGAGGGGTTGGAGATGTGTAAATCTGCATTTTTTCATTCATTCATTCAAAAGTACCTTAACATTTAGAGAAGTAGGGTATTTATACTAAAACCCTAACTTGAATAAGCAATTGGGCTTATGGCCCATTAAATAAAATATCCAACATTAATTAAATCAAGCCCAACAAATAAAGCCAAATTAATAAAACTCAACTGAAAGTCCATATAAATTAAACCCAAAAACATAAGTTAAAGCCCAATTTCTCAATGGTTTTGGCTATCATCCATCGTCTATGATCATACGCGTGCGTAAATAGTGTTTCTGGTTCGGTGTCCCCATCAAAGGGCCTTTACTCTGTAACTATTACTCTTGAGGATTGTAACAATGATCCAGTCGTGGATGTCGTATTACTCAAATTTGTCCAAGAATTAACATTAATCAAGAAAATTACTAGAAATATTTGTTGCTTGATTAGCCGTTTGCATTCCCAAGAGTCAATGGGACTGTGGCAAGCTTGCAGGTTATTTGATATTCAGTCACATGAGAAATTCTTGGACTTGTGATGTAATCTAAGGTGGATGATAGAAGAGTTTTTCCCCGATTATTTCAATTATAAGTTATGGAAGTTCAAGCACCAAATATTTTCTTTAGATTATCTTTCAATTCAATGTTATACAGCTGGATATGAAGATGAATCTAGTTCCTTTATGGTTTACCTTTATATTTTGTTTTGTGTTTGACTCCGTAAAATATGGTTTTTGCTTACGTTACAATTTGGTCTTAAAATATGATTTGAAGATATCCTAACTTTTTACATATGATTCGAGGATTTACTTTTTACATGTGATTTGAAGATATCCTAACTTTTATAAATACAAAGAAAAGAAAAAAAATGGTCAAAAGACAAACACAAAAAAAAAAAATACTATAATAAGTGACAAAAGGAACAGTGTTATACGCAATTTTTTTATATCGTTTAATCAATCTAATGTGGTAAGCGTCATACCAAACCTAATATATATATATATATATATAAAACCAAACCATATAACAAATTGAAGTAAACTAAGAATATTTGGACAAACATTCGTAACCATAAAAAAATATTAAAGTGCTTTAGTTGTCGCACGTCCCAGCACAATATAAATAACAATTTTTCATTGGTTTGCTTGATTAATTTGGAATTCACTACCTAGTATTTAATTGAAAGTTACTAGGAAACTTGAATATACTGGTCTTATAAGAAATTCAAGGGTAAATGACTAGTTATAGCTAAAGAAGATATTAGTACTCCTAGCGCACCCCTTACTTGAGGTAAGCTGCTTCATGATTTGATGAAATTTAAAAAACAAAAATATTAGCCAAATTCTTAAAACTTTAATAAATCAGTTATTAAATTCCAAAATATATATAGAAACATGCTCTTATATTTTCACGAGAAATACAACATGATTTTATTTGTCCCTAAAATACTTAACCATATGCAAATTAAAAAATTAAATTCTTTTTTTGCCTTTTTGATTTTATAATTTAATAACATACATAAAAAAAAAGTACAAACACACACACACATCATCTTTTTTACTGTAATATACTCACACACACCCATGACTAAATATTACAAAATAATCAATGTTCAAAACAATTTGAATAACACATTAAACAATTTAAATTTACAAAAAAGGACTTGAACTAAAATCATGAACAGTGCCGGAAGTCCCAAGTCACAGGAACAACAGTGGCATGTCTGCTCCACGCACGGTCGCCACTAGCGGCACGTGGGTTCACACGCCGTCGCAGGAAACCCAAAGGAAGGGGTGGATCTGGCTTGGCTTCCTCTTTCCATCCCTTCCCTGCCGACTGTGAGGACCACCATTACCTGCAACAAAAGAAAACACACAAGCAATCGATTATAGTTTTTTTCTTTGTTTTGCGCTTCCCTCTCCGTAGCTCCTTTTCTTTTTGTTTCCCTTTCTTCTCTGTTTCAGGTAGTCGGTAATGTGACTAAGGGACTGTTGGCGAATGGATTTTTGTCGCAGTTATGCAGCTGTTGCCGGTTGGTTCGGGTATTGGCGAGGACGAGGGTCTGTGGGCTACTAGGTGGCGTTCTCGGTGGCTAAAGGTGGGGGTCGGTCAAATCTGGGGAAGAGTGGCCGGGTGGTGGTCTGATGGTGTTGTGGCTAGGCGAAGCTGGTTGAAGGAGATGAAGAGGTTGCTAACTTTTGTTGTTCGGCCGCCGCTGGGGCCCGAATGGAGGAGAGGCCTAGAGATGGAGATGACAGAGTGAGGAGATTTTATTCTATCAAAGAGAAGGGAGGAGTGTAGGCTTCTCTTTGGTCTTGGCTGAATGCTCTAAGTCAGCTGAGACAGGGGAAGAGAGGCTTGTGTCCGGGCGTGTGTAGGGAAGAACAGGTGGCGGTGAGTTTAGGTTTTTTCAAGGGAAAGGGGGGTTACGACTCCTTTGATAGAAAAGGATAAGGTTAGGGTTTTTTGTTTTGTTTGCCCTAAATTGTTTTCTCTAAATTGTCCCCCCCCTCTCTCCTATAAATGTTTTCTCTGTATTTATAGGTAACATGTTGCTAGGTTTCCAAACTGGTCCCTCAACTTTTTCTTTTTCTTTTCTTTTCCATTTTTTTTTCAAATTTTGATTTTTCTTATTATTGTTTTTGTATTTTGAATATTTTTTTGAAAATAAGTCATATCAACGTCGACTAAATAAGAAAAATTAGTGATTATTTTACGTGTTAAAAATTGAACGCGTTCAAAATACATTTGAAAATTTAAATTCTTTTGAGATAACGTTGAAAACGCTAGAAACAATACATATATATCAAGAATTCATTTTTTGAGGTTTTTGTTGTTTTTTTTGCTATTTTTGTTTTTTTAAAAAACATGGGTGAAAAATTGGATAACAACATTAGTAATGAATAGTGAAATATCAATGTCTTTTTTCACGATAATTCTTAAAAATTTTGAGGATATTTTTTTTTTAACTTAGTTGTCTTTAAAAAAAAAATCCATCCTCCAACATTGAATTTATTGGGTATTAAGTTTCATATACTGTACTAATAAATAGTAAAATGTAAAGATCTTTTTCATTTTAATCCTCAAAATTTTTTACTTTATTTTATTTTATTAATTTTAAACTTCAACATTGAGTTTATTGGGTATTGGGCCCATAATTTATTTCAACTTGCTTTCTAAGGAGTTATTTCGATTTCACTATCTGGGTCGCTAGTTTGATGGGCTAGTCGTGTTAACTCAAGTTATTTTTGATATTTTTTTTAATTAATTTTTATCTCAATCTCATCTTTCAACATTAGATTGATTAAGATTTAAGTTATGTAATTGTCTTTTTTTTTTTTTTATAAGGTTATCACAGTCTCATTACACGGGATAAAAGTTTTGTGGTTTAGGTAGGTTGACTCAGATTTTGTTTTTTTAATTTTATCCTTTAACATTGGATTGAATAGGAATTGTATTTTATATTTTCTTTATTTGGAGCAGTCCTGGTCTCTTAACTTCGGTGTGGCAAGTTAACTCAGATTAACTTGGGTCATTTTTTTTATTTTGTTTTATTTAGTCCTTTAACATTGGGTTGATTGGGGATTAAGTTTTATAAAACTGCTTATTTGATTTCTATGAGATTATCACGGTTTTATAACTTGTGTCGAGTTTTTTTATTCTTTTTTTAGTTTTTTTGTTCAATTTCATCCTTCAATATTAGGTTGCTTGGGAATTAAACTTTATAATTTATTTAAGTTTGTATTCTATGAGATTATATCCTTATCTTCTGACCAGGGTCACGGATTTGGCCGATTGACTAGGGTTGACTGAAGGGGTTTTGTGTTTTTTTTTTAATTTCATTCTTCAATACTAGTTTGATTGATAATTAAGTTTCATAATTTATTTTTATATAAACAGGGTTATACCGATCTCATGATCCAAGTTTGACATAGTTAACTCAGGTTGACTTGGCATATTTTTTTAATTGAATTTTATTTTCAATTTCATCATTTGATTTTGGATTGATTAAGAACTAGGTTTAATAAAATAAAATATTTGCTTTATATAGGGTTGTCAGGGTCTCATGACTTGGATATCAGATTTGATAGATAAACTCGAGCTGATACTAATTGATATAATGTTTTGTCATTTTAATATTTAAAAATAGATGTCGTCTTGAATTATTTTTAGTTAAATTATATTTTTATTGGTGGTTCAGGTTATTTTTAAACTTGTAAAGTCGATTAAATCATATCAGGTCAATATTTATATAGTTTAATTTTTTTCTATTAAAAACATATTAACAATATATAAATATTTAGTTAAAAATCTATAACAATGTTTATATATGTGGCATGTAATCTGCCAACACATTCTGAACTCTGAAGAGTTGGAAAAAGAAAAAAATAATAAAGGAATTTAATTAGGTGCTTGGTCAAGACCACAAAAAAACCACCAAATTTTGCATAATAATATGGTAAGCCTGCCGACACATTCCCGAACCTAAGGTTATGTCTTATGCTCCTATCCAAACCTAGTTTGACACGCGCAGCCTACACATTGGTTGTTCATAAGGAAATTACCTATAAGGCTATAACGTTGTTTCATGCAGGGGGACAAAGGCAGGTAGATAACAGAGAGAACTGAAAGAGAACAAAACTTGTGGCTTTTGTCACTCTAGCTATAAGTATAAACAGCTGCCGTGCCTTTAAAATCTGTGTATCAAAGACAGTGTTAATTTTACAATGCTTTCCGCAAAATCTGAATCTGATATTGCTAGTTTAGCTCCATCATCACCTTCAAGGTCTCCAAAACGTCCTGTGTATTATGTACAAAGCCCTTCAAGGGACTCGCATGATGGAGACAAGTTATCTTCAATGCAACCGAGTCCAGTGGAATCACCTTCACACCCTTCTTCTGGTCGCCACTCAAGGAACTCGTCGGCTAGTAGGTTTTCAGGGATATTTAGGTCCTCTTCAGGGAAGAAAAGTAGTAGCAGGAAAGGAAATGATGATAAAGAATGGAATGATAAAGGGTGGCCTGAATGTAATGTGATCATGGAAGAAGGGAACTATGATGATGAGGATAAAGCGTTTACCAGGAGGTCTCAGGCCTTGATTGCTCTGTTAAGTTTTGTGTTTTTGTTTACCGTTTTTTGCTTGATCATATGGGGTGCTAGCAGGCCTTACAAAGCAGAGATTATGGTCAAGGTATGCCAACTTTTAGTTTCACATTCTCTTTTATATTTGGTCTGCTCAATATTGTCATTAGAATAAACATTTTGGTGACGAAAATTGAACCATGAGAGCTTATTAGGGTCGAAAACATGGTAAATTAATGCTGCTGTACCTCTTCTGAAACTGTTATGCAAGCATATATTTCACCAGGTTGAATCAATGTCGAGATAAATATTTCACTTTGCAGGAATTGGAGTGTTTATAGCTAAAGGGGACAGATAAAAAACATAAAACATGGGATTGTAGTACAGTTCATAAGCAAAGTATAGTTGGAAATTGGAACAGATGCCATAAAGTAAATTTGAACTCTCTTTAACTCTTTGCTTAACATTTTCATTTCTTATTATACAATTTGACTCTCTATTTTTTGGAAGCATCATTGATTTGCTGGCAAGCATCACCCAGCTTTCAAATAGCCATTTGGTTGTATCAGATTCTGACGCAGCGCATGATTTGGGTGGTTCTTCCAATGAAAGAGAATCATTGCATTTGAAGCCTCATTAACATTGTTATGAACCTCGGATTGTCACAAACATATCTTTACTGCATTATAAATTAAGCCATTCAGCACGTCATGACTCGCAACTCGCAAGCTAATCATATGTAGTTCTTAAGCTAACATTTGAAATTGATTTCTGATGACAAATGTGTTTCTTGCAGAGCTTGGCAGTCAATAACTTTTATGTTGGGGAAGGTTCCGACTCCTCTGGTGTTCCTACGAAGATGCTTACATTGAATGGCTCATTGAGAATGAGTGTTTACAACCCTGCTACATTATTTGGCATTCATGTCAGCTCCACACCGATCAATCTTGTATACTCAGAGATCCCTATCGCAACTGGTCAGGTACAATCCTTTCCTAATATTACCATGTAATAATATTTAAACCAATGTCATTAAGAGTTCGTTGGATTCTCATGATTAGAGTACCCTTCAAATCCAGAAGCAAAGGCCCTCGTTTTCTAATGCTTATTTGGGACTTTGAGTTTAGAAATTATGCTGTTCGTTGCAAGTTTGAAGCAATTGCATTATGTCTCTTTGTCTCTTGCTGGTAATGAATGAGTAATGAATGATTCTTCACTGATTTCCCGTTAATGCTGCAGTTGAAGAAATACTATCAGCCTAGAAAGAGTCGCAGAACTGTAGCAATGATCGTTGAAGGAAATAAGGTTCCCCTGTATGGAGCTGGATCAAGTCTGACAGTTGCGCAAACTGGTATTGTAATTCCATTGACACTGAAATTTGAAATCCTGTCACGAGGCAATGTGGTAGGAAAGCTGGTCAGGACAAAGCATCGAAGACAAATCTCCTGCCCCTTGGTCATTGATTCTAGCAGCCCTAAGCCTATTAAGTTCAAGAAAAATACATGCACCTATGATTGAGGTCCTTCTGGCTTCCTGGCTTGCTGTAAAATACGATCGATTTTGCCTTTATGGCATCACTCTGTATGAACACAGCATCTTGAGTTGCTGTGCTTCCATGAATTTCATTTTAATGAAGAGAGAAAGCAATTCACATGAAATTTTCTTTTTTAAATTTCGGCTTGCTCACTTATGTAAGATTATGGAAATATATGTATATTTGTATGAATGTATGCATGCTGTACGTAAGAGTTGAAAGTGATAAATATATGAAAAGATTGCACGCATATCACTTAATTATGTAGATCTTGAATGTTAATGTATACATTAACTAGACGTAAGCTTGCATGAAAATAAAGACTAATTAAAGAATCTTGATGATTATATTAGTTATGTATACTTAGCCTAGTACTAAACAAATTAAATAGAAATTACTAAAACTTGGTTTAACTAATTTACCTAAAAAGCACAAACGTAAAATTGCACAATAACTTCATAAATCTAAATATTAAAATTACATTTTTATAACAAAGTATACATAAGAGAATAAATATAGAATATTTTAACAGAATGTTAAGTATATTTACTTGTTAAAACATTTAAAAATAAAAATCTTCTCCCTCTCCTTTTCAATCCTTGAATCTCAAGAGCATCGCATTCATGAGACAGCTAGCACTAGAAAACAGAGTAAAAAAAACATACCCACTCACCAGAGCACAGCCGCTTGGCTTAGCCTTAATTCAGAAAAAAAGCTTACTTGGCTGTGTCTTTGTTCCTAAAAGGCTTGTTGGCCTTGCCAGTTGCCTGAAGTATCTGCTACTGCAAGAAAAATACAGCAAAGCAAAGTCGTGTGTGAGAGAGGAATTATTGTGGGGGCCAGCGCTGCAGTTGACCAGAGCGTGAAGGGTAGATTTCAAGCTGGGTCCCATGTCCATATCTTTCACCAATAGCATGAGCTGTGCAATAAAGTATATTATTTTATAACATTAATGCATACTTTAAAAAGAAAAATTGTTTTAGAATCTAAGACTCTGGACATGAACTCGAGCCGAACATGTGTGACTTAAATCAAAACCCACTTCACCTAGAACCTCTTCACTTTAAAAGCTGTGTGTCTTGTAAACTTATTTATAATTTTTTAACTTTCTACTATAGGAATATAAAATCTTGAGTTTCACAATATATATCAAGCAAAGATTCTTTAAGATTAACTTTTCAATCACTCAATATCTTTTCTTCATGTTAATTTTCCATCTTAAAATATTTTTGTTGAACAATAATTTTTAATAAAGTTTTAAATTTACAAGTGACTAAACTCTATTCTTAACTTGAATTAAAAAATATCAATTGATCATATTTAAAAAAAAAAATCTAACAAGATAATCAAATGACAACAAGCACATTAGGGCTTTCCTTTCTTCCCAACTAAAAATCAACTAGATAGCTTGCTCGTGCTTTACAATAGACCAACCTGATTTTTTTAAAAGCGTAAAACATTGATGACAAAGCATTGTAAGTGTATTTTAAAAAGAAAAAAAATTAATAGGTTCACATAATAGAAAGAGAACGGAAATAAATATTGACCATTAATTCCCAAGAATCCAAACAATGAAATATAAAATCAAGAAAAAACAATAATGAATAAAAAAATGTCAAAACTAATACCAGTAAACCAGGGTGATTAAATTGAAAATAAAAATAAAAATTATGGAACTAATGATGAAATCAAAAACAAATTAAAATTTGATAAAAATGCCAAGAATAAGAATTTAAACCAAAACATTAAGGACTAAAACCTAAATACAATCACATGTTGAACTGATGGGCCAAATTGAAAATTATTAAGTCCACAACTTTAGAAAAGAATCTAAAATAAAAATAAAATTCAAGTGAGTGAGGATCAAACTCAAAAAAATAAAATAATTGAAAATATCAAAATACACCATTCGATGCTCAAAATGCTCGAGCTGACAAGTTGACTCATGACCTAGGGGACCTGGAGCTTAGGTCATCCTGGGTCTCAAAAGTAATTAGAACAAAGCATGAAAAATATGTGATGCTTATATTTAATTCAAAAGCAAAAATCTTCATAGAAAAACTAAATGGAACAAAACTTGAAAAAAAAAAAGGCTCTAGGTAAAACATTTTTTTTTAAAATGAATAGAAAATCTCATAGGAATTTTAAAAAAAGTAAGAAAATGTCTTAGGATTAAACCAAAAAATTGAGCAAACAAAGGAAAAGAAACCTGGTAAATTTAGGTGAATCTTCTAAGTCCAGGTCAATCTCCTAAAATCACAAACCATTAAATTCCAAAGTTAAGCTCAACTAAAAAGCTTCATATAAAACAAATTCAATGTTGAAATATAAAATAAATTAATTTAATTAAAAAATTTCTTGTTAAAAGAGCGAGATTTAACAAAGAGCACAAAAACCCAAGGCAATACCAAGCCAATTTAATATTGAAAATGAAATAAATTAATTAAATATAATTAAAAAAATTCTTTTTAAAAGAGGTGGATCCATCAAAGATATATATAAAAAAAAAACTTGAGGCAACCCATGTTACTCTCAAAAGGTCAGAAAAGTCCACTCAAAAGTGGAAAACAAATACTGGGTGATCAAATAAAAAAATTCAAGCCAACTCAACATAACTTTAATACTACAACCTGAGACATGAGATAGAAATAACTTCATAGAAAAAATATTAGAACAAATCACGAAGCTTGAGGCTCAATAAGTCAATGTCAAATGATGAAAACGAAAAAAAAAACAGTTTTTAAAAAAAATTAAAAAATATCAAACTTAAACTGGGTTAATCATCGAAATTGATGGACCGAGTAATGATTGTACAACAAAAACACAAAAAAATAACAAAGCAAAATTCTCAAACATAAAAAAATTGAAATAAATAAAAAAATAAAAATAATGAAAACTAAATCATGCACAAAAAATAATTGAAAGAAAATAAATGAAGCAAATGATTAAAAAAAAGAGCAATAAAACAACGAGAATCAAAATTGGAAAAGAACATTAAATTAAATTATAAATGATGAAATAAAAAAAACAATTAATACAAATGATAAAGAAATAGCAATCAAAAGAATGAGGACCAAATTGGATATAAAATTTCTATGAAATAAAATGCATATGGATGAAATTGAAACAAAAAAAATTCAAAAAGCATTAAAATCAAAACAAATAGAAATCAAAAGAATGAAGATCAACTTTAAAACAAACACAAAACGAAGGATATATTTGAATTTTTAAAGGCCCAACATAAAAACCAATGCATAGAAGAGAGAGAAAAAGAAGGGGAGGAAAAAAAACCCCATCGCTACCGAACCACC
This sequence comes from Populus davidiana x Populus alba var. pyramidalis, assembly GCA_027475595.1. Taxonomy (NCBI): domain Eukaryota; kingdom Viridiplantae; phylum Streptophyta; class Magnoliopsida; order Malpighiales; family Salicaceae; genus Populus; species Populus davidiana x Populus alba var. pyramidalis. The sequence goes on along the minus strand of JANKYH010001020.1, from coordinate 1,233 downwards.
ACTAACCAGGCCAAACACGTCACACCAATAACAACATCATCACTTAACACGGCGGTCAGTACTTTTTGGCCATTGTAATGCATCCTATGCACCACCTATTTGGTAGGGGAATGATAATGTTTTAATTTATTAATATTTTAATAATTAGAATTACTAAAAAATGCCCTTCATTGCCATGTTTAGATTTTTTAAAGTCAAAGGCTAGACATGTCATTTTACTATAAAAAAAATACAAAGACAAAAAAACCCTCTTTGTAAGGCCAAAAGTTTTTAGCTTTTTGACACGATTAAAAAATTGATGTCTTATCTCAAGTGCAGGAGTGTCGAAGTAATAAATAATCCGGCAAGAACAGGGTTAGACCATAGGGAGGTGAACTATATAAATTACAAATAATATATATATATTTAATAAAACAAAGAGTTTATGAGAATTTTATGGGATATTAATGTAAGGATTAAACAATGCTAAAATAATTGTCAATGTTAGAGTATCCACTAATGGTATTAGAAATAAGTATAGTATAACCTATTTTTATTAATCAACTGAAAACCACACACAAAGGAGGTTCCAATCGGATGATTTATCCTTAATAGTTCATTATAAATTGTTAACATGATCATATTAATTATCTTAATTAAGTAACACCAAACTTTTAAATATTGTCAGAAATTCATAATGCTAACTTATGTTAACAACAAATCAAATTTTTTTCATAGCACAGGTGTAGGTTATACCATATGGTTGGCTATGAAAGTGCCAAGCATTTACTATACCAAGTGTTATACAACACAAATCTAGATTAACCATTTAACAAGCAAGGTATTAAGAATTAGTAAGATAAAAAGATAAGACATGTTAATATTTTCTAAGCGTAGCTGACACGACCAAAAGATTGATGTCTTCTCCCAAGTGCAGGAGTGTCGAAGTAATAAATAACCCGACAAGACTGGGGTCGAACCATAGAGAGGTTAATTGTATAAATTATAAATAACAATAGAACAAAAACAACAACAACAATAACAACAACAACAATAATAACAATAATAATAATAATAATACTCAATACGTGATGTTGTTATACCTGAGAATGATCTAAAAGATCAGGCCACAGGTTTCCAGCCTATATACTAAGTTTATGAAAAGATCAAAGAGATATATTATATAATATAAACAAATTTCTGATGCGAATGAACAAGGCAAGACCAACAATGTCAGGATCTTTGATCAAACAC